>CM040244.1:136120754-136239816 GCA_022545495.1 Chrysanthemum lavandulifolium | reverse complement strand
AAAGTAAAG
Organism: Chrysanthemum lavandulifolium; assembly: GCA_022545495.1. Classification (NCBI taxonomy): domain Eukaryota; kingdom Viridiplantae; phylum Streptophyta; class Magnoliopsida; order Asterales; family Asteraceae; genus Chrysanthemum; species Chrysanthemum lavandulifolium. Next base: position 136,239,807 of record CM040244.1, on the reverse strand, counting down.
AAACAAAATTTGTTAAAGAATTAGAAAAACCAGACCCTTTGTTGTGGCGGATCCTGGATCCCCAAAAGGGAACAAGCTGGTGTACAAGCGGGATCCGTGGATCTGCTGTGACAACTAGTGGTAATAACATAGCCTCATCATCTAGAACCGAGTTCGTTATCGTAAATAGGAAGAAACCAACTCATGTCACCACTAGACATCCACCTCCAAAATATAATCCTACTTTTGCAAGAAACAAAGCACCATCTTTTCAAAAACATAATACATCTAGGAGACCTAATAACGTTTATCCAAGAAGTAACCATCAAATGGGATGGAACCTAATATGCAAAATGGTTTCTCTTTTCAAAACTTTGCTCCATGGAATGCATACTCATCTTATCCATACATGTCTAACATGAATGGAACTAATGGACCCATGAACAAATGGGGACCAAACTTTTGAGTTTATTATTGTTTTAGGTGTGCTTAAAGGTGACCTAGACCCCGATGAATGGGTCAAGGATAGCGGGTGCACGAGGCACATGACCGGCAATAGGGATCTATTCTCCACGTCTGAATCCTTCAATGGAGGTAATGTGGTGTTTGGAAATAGCAAAGTAGAATCATCGGTAAAGTACGATCTCTAACAAATCTCTAACCATTAACGATGTGTGTCACGTAGAAAACCTAAACTTTAATCTCTTAAGTATAGGTCAAATATGTGATAAAAGTGCAATGTACTTTTTACGAAACCGTAGTAAGATACTTAAAATGGCATAACCATAGGAAGAGGAATTAGGAAACATGGAGTCTATGTCATTAAAATCGGTAATGAACCTAATGATAAACTATGTCTTACCTCTATGGATGATACTTGACCTTATGGCATCGAAGATTGGGTCACGCCAACATGCGACTTCTCCAATCGCTATCATCCAAAGATCTAGTAAGAGATCTACCTAAGTTAAAATATGAACATCATTTTGTGATGCTTGTAATATTGGTAAACAAGCTCATTCGAGTCATAAAGCTAAAAACATGGTGTCCACAACTAGGTGTCTAGAATTACTACATATGGATTTATTTGGTCCATCCGCTATCCAAAGTTATGGAGGCAACTACTATACTTTGGTAATAGTGGATGACTACTCTAGTATACTTGGACAAAATTTTTAAAGAACAAAAGCGAAACCTTTAACTCTTTTGAAATATTAAGCAAAAGATCCAAAGACAACTAGGAAGACCCATAGTGTCTATTAGGACGGATCATGGTAGGGAATTCGATAATGAAGTGCAATTCGAAGCTTTTGTGGCGCTAATGGTATTACTCACAACTTCTCGGCTCCACGCACTCCTGATCGAATGGGGTAGTAGAAAGAAAGAATAGAACTCTACAAGAAATGAGTCGAACCATGCTTAATGAACAATCCATACCTCAAAAGTTTTGGTGTAATGCGTTGATACTTCAACGTATATACTCAATCGAGTCTTAATTAGACCAATCTTAGGAAAAACTCCATATGAGTTACTTTGAGGCAAAAAGCCTACGTTAAATCACTTTAGAGTCTTTGGTAGTAAATGTTTTATTCTTAACACTAAAGATTACCTTACAAAATTTGATCCTAAATCAACCGAAGGTATCTTTTAGGTTACTAGCCAAATAGCAAAGCTTACGTCATATTAAACAAAGAAACAATGAAGGTAGAAGAGTCATTAAATATAAAATTTGATGAAAGTCCACCCAAACCCTCTCCACCTCTTGTCGATGGCGAGATTATAGAAAATGAAGCTATAGTAATAAAGAAAAGATAAGTGAAGAAGAAGAACCTCTAAGTGATGAAATAATAAACATTAAAGAGTCCAAAGATCACCCGTAGATAAAGTCATAGGAAAACTAAACGAACGAACATTAAGATCTCAAGTTCAAAACCAAAGTAGCTTGTTTTGTTTCGTTTCAACCTTAGAACCTAAGAATACACAAGAAGCCATAAAAGATGAAAGTTGGGTAATGGCTATGCAAGAAGAACTAAATCAATTTGTTTCTAATGATGTTTGGACACTTGTCCTCCACCTAGTAATCAAACCATAATAGGAACCAAGCGGGTTTATAAAACAAATTAGATGCAAGCGGAGTAGTGTCTAGGAACAAGGCTAGACTCGTTGCTCAAGGTATAACCAACAAGAGGAATAGACTTTGATGAGACCTACGCCCGTGGCTAGATTAGAGTCTATAAGAATACTTCTTGCGTATGCTTGTGCTAATGATCTAAAGCTTTATCAAATGGATGTCAAAAACGCTTTTTAAATGGTTTCATAAATGAAGAAGTATATGTAGCTCAACCTCCGGGCTTCATTGATTTTGAAAACCCAAACATGTGTATAAATTAAAGAAAGCCCTTTACGGTCTTAAACAAGCTCCAAAAGCTTGGTATGATAGACTCAAGTCATTTCTAGTTAAACACAACTACACCATGGGGTTAGTTGACAACACACTTTACTAAGAAAAGAGAGTCACATATAATCATAGTACAAATATATGTAGATGATATTATATTCGGATCCACTTGTCAAGACATGTGTGATGATTTTCTAAAATCATGCATGACGAGTTCGAGATGAGTATGATGGGAGAACTTAGTTTCTTTCTTGGTCTACAAATAAAACAAGTAGAAGATGGTATCTTCTTCAATCAATCTAAATACATCAAGGAGATGTTAAAGAAATTCGGTCTAGAAGAGTCAAAACCAATTAGGACTCCAATGTCATCCGACACCAAACTCAAAAGATGAAGGCGGAGAATCCGTAGATAATACTAAATATCGTGGCATGATAGGTAGCCTTCTCTACCTCACGGCAAGTAGGCGAATATCATGTTTAGTGTTTGCTTATGTGCTAGGTTTCAAGAAGACCCTAAAACATCACACCTAGAAGCCGTAAAAGGATATTTAGATATATTAAGGGTACAACACAATTAGGATTATGGTATCCTAAGGGCGGAGTAGAAACAATTGTATATGCGATTCGACCATGCGGTGATTACGTTGATAGAAAAAGTACAAGTGGGGTATGTACTTTTATGGGATGTTGTTTAACATCTTGGTTTTCTAAGAAACAAACGGCACTTGCAATTTCAACAACCAAGCCGAGTGCGTCTCGCAAGCAAAGCATGCCAACAAGCACTATGGGCGAAACAAGCGTTAGTAGACTACGACATTCATCTAGCGACATAGCCATCCTATGTGACAAAAAGGTGCCATCGACTTAAGCAAGAATCCGGTATTGCATTCTCGCACAAAACATATAGAGATTCATCACCACTTCTTAAGAGACAATGTTCAAAGGGAACATTTCTATTGAGAAGGTAGCATCCGAAGATAACATAGCCGGCGTCCTCACCAAACCGTTGAAGCGGGAACAATTCAACCTACTTCGTCTTGGTCTTGGTCTAATGGAACAAAGCGTCGTAACTTATTTGACTCTACAAGGTATGTAAACACTAGCCTTCTTCTTTACGAGTCTAGGATCTCTATTTCACGCACAACTCACAAACAATACGAGAATTTTCAAAACCCAAGATAAGTTTTCCACTTATAGCTTTTTATTTTTTTTTGGTTGCAAACACATAACTACATACACATTTTCAAAGAAAATCTCTTTTCAAAATGTTTTCTAAAAGAATGATACCTTCAGTATCAATTTCACTAAAGCAATTTCTCACGTCTAGGACAAATCGCTTTTTCATTATTAATACAAAGTAAAAACCCGGTTTCATTGCATCTCATGTCTTTTGAATGCTAAACTAATATGTGTTTTCGGGTACATTCATTTAAGCAACAATGAATTAAGGAGCATTGATAACACAAAATTACGTACTCATGTACTAAATATGTGTTTTCGGGTTATCTCAATAGGATGTTTTATACCTCTAGTTTATTTTCTATTTCTTTTAGAAATTCGAGATAACCGCAACTCCAAATAGTTTGCATATAGGCACACAATAGGCAAAAATGTTTCCAAATGGAAAATTTTGTCTGCTGAATCACAGACCCACGGATCCCGGCCTTCATGTTGGACGGATCCCTCGAGGAAGGATCCGTGGGAACCGTGGAGCAGTGATTTTACCTTCTTATTTTTTCACTTTGGATGAAAAATCGACATTTGTTTCATTTTTGGGAGTATGTTCTTTAATGCTTGTGTTCTCATGATCACATGCCTTGAATTCATATCTAATCATTAGATTTTAATCCACATTTTGGGTCAAGCATTCATTACAATGCTTTGTTTTTCTCTATATATAGAACTCCCAAAATGCTTGCATAATCCATCTCATCCTCACATACACAATACACCATGTCATCCAAAACCCTTTAGATGAATCACCAAGTACAAACAATCATCTTCATGATACCCAAACCTTTGTACTACCACCATCCAAAATACCACAATCCAACTCTAGGATATCCGCGCGGATTAGTATCCGATCTTGTTGTTTAGCAAAACCAACCTCAAATGATTCATCCTCAACAAATAACTCACCACAAGATGCTTCCATTGTAGCACCTCCTCATCACCAACAAGTACACCAACTTCATCACCACCTAAAATCACTCTTTTGGAACTCCTTAAGAATCCAACAAGATCTACCCAACCTAAAGAAAAGAAATAGTTTTTCAACACCCCCACATCACCAAATACTATTTTCAAGATCTTGAAACATCACCACCATTAGCTCCCATCACATTACAAGAACATCTAGGTTCTTTTCCACCACCATTTACAAACATTTCGGATATTGATCCATATTTTCCTATTTTTCCACCACAACTTCCGCATAACTCAAATCAAAACAACCCGGAAAACTTCCGCACTCATTATCCACATCATTTACATTGTGAACATTGCCAATCCACTAGGGAAATTGCAATAGAAGTTAGGAAGAAATCGTTTCATACTCAACCTCATCCTTGATCGCATCAATACAATTACTCATCAAAACCTCCATCCTTAACCATATGCAAGCATGGAAAGAATCACTACTAATATTTTCTACTTCTAGTATTATTTTTCTTTTGAAGACATTTTCAAGAACAAGTCTTGTTCTTATTTTTACATGCTTGTAAGTGGCATAAATACCACTACAATTTGTCGTTTTATTACAAGGCCTTGTTTACATACCTTGGCTCCCAATCTTGATTCTCGGCAACCAAGATTATTTAAGCATGTTACTAACCTTTCTTTTGTAGGATTTTATTTTCTTCACTTGCGCCCAAACAAGGGGAGCTACCGTCAAGGGGAGTAAGAAATCGTAGACTACTTTTTCCTCCAAGGGTTAACTTTTTGTTTCGACAAAAGGGAGAAAAGTAAAACTTAGGGCTTTCAAAACTTACATCTATTCTTAAGTTTTACTCATCATAACATTATGTTTTGTCATCAACAAAAGGGAGATTGTTAATACAAATAAACCGTAAAACGTTTATTAATATTTTGCGATCTCTTTGTGTTTTGTTGATAACAAATATAATGTTGTCTTAAGTTTAATTATAAGGATACATGCTATTTTGTAAAGCATTTACATATAGCCATTTAAATACAAAAATGTAGTAATTAAGCTTTTGTTGTAATAGTTTATTAGGATGGGTAAAACCATAACCCATGGATCTTAACTCATACCAAGAAGACTAGATACAATGTATACTTAGATACATTGAATCTAAAGAAAACCATGGACCAACCCATAACCCATGACCTATAACCAAAAACCCATGGGCAAGAGGGCGTTCCACGGATCCCTAGGTTTTCACTAGACGGATCCCAAGTGGAAGGATCCGTGGGATCCGGGAACAGTGAGGAATTTTGCCTATAAATAGAGAGCCATTTCTTCATTCTAATTTACCCTCTTCTTACTAAATCTTTCATACACTCTCATTCTCTTCTAACATATAGATCACTTGATCTAGAGAGTTGTTCTTATTTCTTTCTATTTGTGATCCTCATATAGGTCCTTCTCTAAGGCGAGATCACGAGCATTCTACAAGTCATCCAAGCAAGGGTCCTTGATTGATTTGTCCTCGCATAAGATTTACGTAGCGAAGATCTTGTATTTGATATTTCACATATTTGTTGTGTAATAGTTGTGTTGGTTTGGTCCACCGTACTACGGACTCGGTATCTAGCTTTGTCTGGAAAAAGTGTAAGCAACATTGTGAAGGCTTCTCCGCCAAGTGAAGGAGTTTGTTGACATAGTGCTTGAACTCTCGAGTAGGTGACTCGGGGGTGGAGTAGAGGCGAGGAAGGTGTCCTTGTAGCGAACCACTATAAATCGGTTGTGTCTTTTCTATCCCTTAACTTTATTTATTTGCTTGCATTATCATTAGATCTATACGTTCTCAACATCCATACGATTTCACATAATATCGAATCTAAAGTTTTTGAAATCAACTTAAAATCGGAAAAACTATTCAACCCCCCTTCTAGTTTTCCACAAGTTCCACTCTATATAAAGATGATTTAATTCTCATTACGATGTTATGATTCATTTTATGTAACGATTGACGATTGCGAGATATTTAATTTAAAAAAAATGAAAGTTTATTTATTTTTTAATCAAAAAATGAATTGCCATGATTGATTCATCGGATCTTTATAAAATATTAGATCTACGATGAACTTTTCTCATGTCATTTATATCTAATTTAACAACATATTATCATATTTACCCATTTATTATGCAGTTCATTTGAATATAAATTTACATCACTAAATTTCTAGTTATACCCTTGATAGTAAAAGCAAAATAAGTATTCGTTTTTTACCTGGATATATATACTTTCCGAACATGTTGCAACTGTTTGCTTGAAGTTCCCCTTTAGTCATGTTGTTATGACACAAGTGGTTGAATCCCATATGAAAAATATGATTGGTGCGTTAAAATGACGTTATACTGTTTCTATTCTTGTTTCTTTAACTTATGTGTCGGGAAGTAGAAAAACACAATATATCGCATCACAAAACGAAATAAATTTTCGGGTTGTGAAGTAACTGAATTTCTTGAGAGTAGAGAGGTATATTAATTGTCATCTTAAAACTGGATTTGATTCTAGTGTTGTATACGTAGTCGTATGTTATTGATTCAACAAGAAGAATTTTATTTTTGGGTTATGGCTTATTAGTAAATCGAGTGACCAGTGTGTTACGTTTTGCATAGGAGTGATTAAATGGTTTGCGTTACCTATGATGAAACTAGTAGCATAAGATTACACTTTCAAGGGTATAATAGTGATTTAATGATTATAAGGGGGCGTTTGGTTGGGGTAATTTGGAGTATATTGGGGGGCATTTGCATTTCAATTCCTTTCAAATATCCTGTTTGATATCTCAAATGGGAACATTTGAAGTAATTTACAATTTCAATTAATCGCCAAAATGGAGAATTAAAATCGCCCCAAAAGTGAAGAATTTTAATTTACTTGAAAAAAATTATAAACTTTTTTCTTATTGTTTTTTATAAAATTTAAATAGAATATTTATGAAAATTTTTTATAAACCTTTTTATTATTTTTATAAATTTTATTTATAAACTTTTTGACAAGTTTTTATAAACTTTTTTTTATAAATTTCTTATAAATTTTTTATAAACTTTTTTATAAATTTTTATACACTTTTTATATATTTTTATAAACTTTTTTATAAATTTTTTATAAACCTTTTTATAATTTTTTTTATAAACTTTTAAATAGAGTATTTAAGAAATTTATATTAGAAAAATAAAAAAAATATTTATAAAGTTCTGTCAACCAAACATGCGAAGGTATTTTAAATTCCGGAATTTTAAATTCTCAAGAATTTAAATTTTCTAGAATTTAAAATTTCGGAATTTCAAATTACCCTAACCAAACGCTCTAGTCTATTTTCAAATGATTTAGATAATGAAACGGGTAGGGGACTCTAAGTTCACCAATATAATGACACTAATCATTGACTTGTTACACTAAAATAAAATCTCACTAAAATGATTATACTAATCATTGACTTGTTTTTTAATTTTATTTTTATCCTTTAGTTATTATTAGTTAATCATTATTTATTGCTTTTTTTCTTATTTATTTATTTTCATAGTTATTTTTTACTTTTGTCATTTACATACTTATATATAAGTGAATAAATATTACAGTGTTTATTGAAAATAAATAATTAGAAATACAATATAAAAACGTTACATAATTACTTTGTTAGGTTAATATTTTCCGAAATATGATAATAATATGCGAAACACACTTTGACGGCCAACATATGTGTCCTTCTATTCAGATGCATTTTCACTTTTATATGTTGAGGCAATAACCAAACTTGTGTTTGGCATTTTTATTTATTTTTCAGCTTTTTTTACCGTCTCATAGATATTTTTAAAGAAAATGTCATCTATATCCTTATAAAAGTAAGCAATTACATTAATCTAAGAAACTTATTTATCTAAGATGTAATACTATTTTACTAGCAATCTAACTATATCTATTGAATTACACACCTTAATTGTTGTAACGGTAAATATTATTTCTTTCGAGCTGATATCAATTGAATCAAGGGAATATACTCATCATTACAAATAAAACCAGGTAATGTAATAAAATGAAAAATATGATTTAATGAACTGAACATCATTTATATCTCTCCTCGGTATGTGACCAAAAAGAACTCGTATAGAGAATGTACCACCTTTTAAAACTATGTATATACTTTTATACAAAAGTAAGATTAGAAATTCATAATTTTATTATATAGTTACGGAAGGAATATTATAATATCTCGCTTGTAGGGACGGAGCCGGGGGTCCAGGTGGGTGCATGTGACCATGGATTTTTTCGATGTAGTGTTAATTTTAAGAAAAACATCGATTTTCCCAAATGCATGTTAAATGACCCGTTCCATCGAAATGCGTTTTAAATTTTATTTAGTTAGCATCTTAAACTCTATTATATTCTTGTTAAAAAGTTGTGCACCGATCATCTTTGTTCCCGGCTCCGTCCTGTCTCCTTAAGTTAATACATCAGAAGTCTCAACTCAAAGTTAATACTTCATCAAGATAGCAACAAATTCACTCATGTACACCTTTAAAGCACCAAGATCATAGCTTCATAACTACATTTCCAATCCACCTTCGCCCAAGATCATTCAATCATCATCTACAATGACCTAAAGGAGTGAAGGAGAGGCATCATTAGGTAAGCTATAACCCTCATTCCCCTCCAATCAAGAGCTATACCATTTACCTACATTTCCAACTTAGAAAAAACTAAGTGCCATCAGTAACTGGGAACACACACCTTGATTGAGAACCACCCTATCATCTTGTGGCAGTGTATAATTTGGACCAAGTAGGTTAATCTTTCACTCCTCATTATCCCAAACTACATACACTGCCCTCCAAACTCACTTACCCTTCTCAAATGGAAACCTACTTTATGGAACTCTAATGTCTCAAAGCGTAATATAACCGGATAGAATCTCAATAAAGCTGCAGAACTACCTTTTGGGTTCTCACGAAACTCGACTTGTCTTAGATTGCATTTTAGACTGCTGACTTTATCCTCACAACCTAAGATGCGGAAATAAGCCAAGAAACTTTGTTCAAGCCCAATTTATCGCCCATCCGCATTCTATAAGACTCCATTCCCTCTCAAAATACATAACCCTTTATCCAAACACCCTTATCGATAGTTATGCCATCGTCCCATACTAACATTGCAGAACAAGCTTATCTTTTTCCAATACTAAATGCTATGCTTTTGCCACCATAATAAAATTGAGGACTTTTAGCTCTCAAGCTTCTAGGCATATCTTCCATGTACTTATGAATGACACCAATCAAGACTTCTTCGACATTGTCTCATTTTGAAAATCCTCTTCTCGCATTCCGGACAAAATACACATAGAATAAGTTTATTGACTACACCGCCATATGCTATTCTTGGACTTCTAATTAGCTAAACTTGCCACCACCTTTGTTTAAGCTAAGACAACTTCTACCAAACCTCCCATTCTTGCTCATTTTCTTCCAAACTTTAGCGAAAAGAATGACCAAAGAATAAGTCATCATGACTATCAATACGCTTTTACACAATGAGCATCTCAAATCATTTCTTTGTTTCCATACAACATCTTATCTTGAGTAAGAAGCTTCCCAGTATAGCCAACCATAATATGAACCATGTTTGGGGTACATTGAGAGAACCACACAACATGCTTCCAAATTACTTTAGGCCAATTATTTATGAGACTCTTCCATACAGTAATAACAGAATACTCAACTTCCTTATTATTTCATTAATCCTTCTTTGAGACAGAATTAGGACACTTAACTGAGTAAGCTTAGGGTATAGATTTGACCATTCACCAGGCCACCTCCAACTCCCATCATGAATTAAATCTGCCATAGTAGCATTGTCATCCAATCTAACCTCATACTGTCTAAGGGACCTAAAGCACTCCAATTATCATGCCATATGGAAATAAATTTCCCATTACCAATCTTATACTTCACAAAAGGCTTTATTTTATACCTCATTTCTTGTGGTTAATATTTATTTAAAACATAAACATTTTATCCCAAAACTGGAAAAGCGGAAGGGGTTGAATAGTTTTACCATTTAAAATCTTAATTGTTTGAAAACTTATTGTGAGATCAATCAATATAGATAAATGATGTGTTAGTGAAGAATGAATAATATGCAAGCAATAGATAATATGTAAGTAAGGAAAGAAACAATCAAACCACGACAAAGTTGTTTATAGTGGTTCGGTCTACAAGGACTCTTTTTCCTTGTCCTACTCCACTCCCCGAGTCTCCAACTCGAGAGTTATCTTCACTAATCAACAAGCTCCTTTAACCGGCGGAGAAAACCTTTACACGTCGCTTACACAATATTTTCGACACAAAGCTAGATGTCGAGTTCTTTTACAAGGGTACAACCACTCCCAACACACTATGTATTTTGAGGACTAAAATACTAACCACTCACACTCAGAGGTTTAAGATGGTTTGGTACAACAATGATGTATGAACAATAATGATTCACACAACAACAAAACAAACAAGACTTCCAACTATTTGTTGAAGCTTGATTATGCCTTGATCTTCTTTGCTACAAAAGATGATCACTAAAATGAAATGAAACTGAGTTAGATGTAATAGAATGAGAGAATGTATGTGTTTTATGCTAATGAGGGATGAGAAAACAACTTGGGTTGGCTTGCTATTTATAGGCCAAGTGATCAGCAGATCACGGACTGGACGGAACCAAAAAAAGGGGTCCGCCCTTTATAAATTTTGGTTCCGCCAGTCTGACAGTAAAGATCACAAAAAATCTTTCAAAGATCATCCAAATCTCTCCAAGATTATGTAAGATATGATGAGTGAATATCTAAACAAAATATTCTATAAAATCTTCTAAAGATTTCCAATGTGATGCAAGCCATGATGTAATATGTAGTTTTCCATTTTAGAATTAATATGTTATATAAGTAAATACTTATGTAATGTTTTGTTTAAGAAACTAAACATACTTGATCTAAAAATGTTGATGCACATTATAGTTTAGAAGGTTATCAATGTCAATTGATATGTAGCTAATCAAAATGTGATAAGATGTAAATGCTTAAGTGATGAAGACTTTATTTAAGAAAAGCTTGTATTAATGTCTAATAATCTTGACAAGCTTTATACTTTGCAAAATGAAATTTACTTTTGTCGTTAACAAAACAATGTAAAGATCATAAAATATAAATAACGTTTTTGGACGATATTTGTATTAACAATCTCCCTTTTTGTTGAGGACAAAACATAAATTTTATTTTTATCAAAGATGTAAAGATGTACAAGAATTTTAAAAATATGAGATTAATTTGAACTTGGAAGAACTAGTTAGTTAGATAAAGTTGACAATCAAAAAGTTATTTTATCTTAAGACTAGTTGGACTTTTGTTTGTCCAATATTTGGTCTTCTATAATTTTAAATTTTGGAAGTCAAAGCATGATGTTAACTTTTTGAAAGTCAATGGTCAAGTTCAATAATATTCTCCCCCTTATTGTCGAAACAAAAAGAAGAGGCGAGGCGGAAAATGCAATGAGCCCGAGCCAAATGCTCCCCTTTGGCCAATGCTCCCCCTTAATTGGGTGCCAAGAGAAAGATACATGGATTATGAAAAGCTACAAAAGAAAGGTTAGTAACATTCATCATGACAAGCATACAAAATAATTCCAACCAACAAGTAATCACCAACAGCATTATAATAAACATAATTCATTAGTTAAAATTTTTATGACTTAAAAGTCATAAAATGGAACATAATAGAGATGTTGAGACATAAAAGAAAGCCTACAAAATAGAAAAATAACTTGGAAAATAAAAATCTTAGAAAAAATATAACTTAGAAAATAAAATAAAAAATCCTAAAATAAAGCAAGAACCATCCTATTGAGGAGGAGGATGAGAAAGAGCGTTAATACGCTCTAGGATATGATTGAGGATGAACCTCATTTCATCTTGTAACTCGTGGACCATGATTCGGGTCCTTTCACTAAGATGGGCGGTACGCTCACAATGGGAGCAACCATGTCGAGGTAGGAGAGTAGGATCATTGTTTGGTGGTGGAACATTGGTGGAAGTATTGTTGGTATTTGATGGAGCAATGAGGGAAGAAAGCAAAGCATTTTGCATTTGCAAAGCCTCATTTAGATGAGAATCCACCATATTTGAAAAGGCATGGAAGTTTTCTAGATGAGCTTGTATCTCTACTTGAGATTGTGGGTGGTCTTCCCACATTGACTCATCAATGTCATCAATATGTGGAGAAAAGGATGTAGGTGGTAGAGCATGATCTCCATATAGTGGCCCATGGATATCATTGTGGATTGGGTGGAAGAGAAGAGGTCTAGGTTCATTTTGTAAAGGGCGTTTGGTTCAAATGATGCTCTTGGTGGTTCATGAGCGATACGCTCAATGGTGCCGAATGATGGAAGAGGTGGTGGATTTGTGGGCCTAGGAGGTAGGTCTTCCAAGTCATCCAAGAATGGATTTGGAGATGTTGGTGGAGTTGAAAAGAGTTCTATGGGTATAAGCTTTGGAGATTTTGGTGGTGATGGTGTTTTTGATGATTGTATTGGAGCCGGTGGAGGAGAGGTGACAATTGGTGTTTTAGTAGGTGGTGGAGTGGTGATGATAATGGGTGATTTTGGTGGTGGAGTTGGAGTACTCAAGGTGAGGAAGTTTTCATCTCTTATTGGAGATGAAATGTTGAGTGATGAGGCTAAGGAAGAACTAAGGTTTACAAAGCAACAAGGTCTTACACTTACGCTTGCGGTTTTCTTGAGAGGTTTGGTTGATGGGGATGATGTAGATGACTTTGTCATTGTGATTAAGCTTGTGCTAAGAGAAGAAGGAAGAAATTGTTGAGGTGTGAAAATGACCATCTTTGATATCTTAATTTATAGGATCATGGGATTATGGAAATTTGTGTTTGATTTGATGTTAAGCCATACAAGTGAAGTAGTTTCTAATGATTTGGAAGAGTTTAAATGCATGTCAAATCTCCCTAAGTCAATCCATACAAGAAGTGTTGAGTAAATTGAGCAAGATATGCAATAAATGGACTTCAGTCATTGCAAAATCCTGAAGATCAGTCATCCACGGATTTCAAGGAACCAAAATAATGGTTCCTTTCTTTATAGAAAAGGGTTCCTTGGGTGGATTTTGAGAATTTTTGAATTTTGGTGGGAAATGGATATCCTATTGGTCCAAGTAAGTTAAACTAGTCCTAATATGAATGAAAAGCAGTAAAAACTATCCTAGTAACAAAATTTGGTAAATTTGAGTGCGGGATTAAGCAAAATTCAGAAACTAACCTGCAGGTCTCCACGGAACCAAATTTTTACAAAGACGGAACCCACTTTTTGGTTCCATATGGTCCGCCGTGATGAATTTGGCGGCACCAAATTTTTCTACGGACGGAACCAAAATTTTGGGTCCGTCAAATCCGAGGTGATCAGATTTGTTCACAGAGGCGTTTTTTAACCCTCGGGAACTTTTTCGAATCCTGAAATTTTTCTTAAAATATATGGAGATAATTATTTCTAGTTAGGAACAAGCAATAACACATATATAAACACACGGGAGCATGTATTTCAAATAGGGGCTAGTGATTTTCACTAAAAAGTGAAAACGTTGAAAATTTGATAACATCCAAATGTTATCCCCCCGCATGACAAAGTTAGTTCACATGATTGTTTTAAGTTTAGTTATCATCCTAGAAAGTGAAAATACATAAAATACATCATACATCATTGTTTTTGTCCTTGTACCAAACACTCCTTAAAAACCTCCATTACTTGTCCAACTTCTTGTTAATCTTGGAAAGCATCCTACCAAGACACTTGAACATACCCTTAGTTTGCTTGAATTCCTCCGAGGGGTTCTCAATCTCTGGAAGTGACGCGTAGTACTCGTGAGGTTGAAGCCTAGAGTTCGGGAGTCCATCTTCCGAGCTATTTGATGATGAAGTTGAAGGAGTAGGAGGTTGTGGCCGTTTTCCTTTGGTCTTAGTCTTGGCTACCCTTTCATCACTCAATGGCACAAAGATGTGAGGGATAAGAGGATAGTCAAGTTTTACCCCTCTAGGACTTGGCGGAATGGGTGCAAAAGCTCTAAAGAGACGGGTAAGAAGCATCCCGTAGGGAAGAGCATTGGTTCCTTGAGTGGGAATGTCGGCCATCCTCCTAGCAATGTAGTATGCCAAGTTGAATGGTTGACGGGTGGACAAGCTATAGAGCATGTAGCAAAGGCAAGCATTGATATGGTCACGGTTTCCTATGGTGCTTATGACATTGGCTCTAAGAAGTTCTTCCCATTTCTTGAATTGAGGCTTAAGCTCATTGAGTTCCATTCCATATGGATCTCGGTTGATTTCTTTCCTGGCTCTAGTGACACGTGTTGGTGCTACCCTATCAAAGAAGAGGTGTTCACGGATGACATCTTTGTCGACCAATGGAGTTTGGTAAGGAGGGGAACGGTCATGAATTGAGTCAAGAATTGTGAGTGACCATTTATCCGAGTAGAGACAAGTTCCAACACAAGGAATTCCTAGCACTTGGGCGAAATGAGTGAGGGGAATGTTGAAATCAATTTGGTTGACTTTGAAGTGAAGAGACATAAGACCATCATCATTTGTTACAAGAATTACGCTAGCATAGAACTCAAGGACAAATCTAGGGCAAATGGGCTCATCTATGTCTAGGAGACCATCAAAGTGGATGGTGGCTAGTTCTTGACGAAGGTTTGTTCCCTCGACAAAGGATGGGTGAATTGTCCTACCCTCATGAAAGTAACGTTTCTCTAGACCTTTAAAAACCTCAACTTGGTCTTTGCTAAGACCCTTAGTTTTGTGGTGTTGTGGGATGTAGCCAAGGGTGTCTTTGTGATCATAGTACTTTGCGGGAGGCATGTTTGTTCCTAGGAGCAAAAGTTTCATGTTTTAGTAAAAACGAAAACTAAATTAACATTTTGTTCTAGTGTGTGCCTATATGCAAACAATGTGGAGTTGTGGTTATCTCGACTCCTTTTTATGCATAAAATAGTTTTTATTAGTAGTGTTTGGCAAAATGCAAGAGATAACCCAAACGCTCCTAATTCAATGTGGCTTCGTTTGAATATACCCGGGAATGCATATTAGTTATGCATTACCTTTAGTATTCAAGAGACATTATGCAAGTGATGAAAATAACGTTTTTATTTGTATGAACAATGAGAAATTGTTTTTCCTATAAGTGAGAAATTTTTCAAAATTTTGACATGGGGTTTTTAGTTAATTATGATAATGCCTTATGATATGTAACTCCTAATTAAGGGAAACATGATTAGTTATGTAATTTAACAAATGTAGTTCATGATTTGTGCAAGAAGATGCATAATCCCCATGTTTTGGTTTTGTGCATAAATTGGAACCCTAGACTCAGAATTAAGAGAAGTAATGTAGTTAGGATACTTACAATGTTGATTTTGGCTGAGATTAGTTGAAGAAGAAACCTCAATTATGAGTTATGTGTGTTTGTAAGTCGTTTGGTTATGTGGGTTGTGAAGAAGGAAGTATTTTGTAGTTCAAATATTTGGTACTGAGGAAACAACAAACCAGACAGACCCAATTTTTTTGGTTCCGTCTTTGTTTACGATTGGTTCCGTGGGAACAATAGTAGAATTTTGCTAATTTGTTGTGTTTGGTCATTCTAAGTTTTAAGCTATGTTTTTGATTATGTGTTTGGTTCCATTAATCCTAAACCAAGTCTAAGAAGATTAAATGGTTCTCGTTTAAGAGGTTTAGTTAGGATGTCGGCAATGTTATCTTCGGAGGAGACTTTCTCGATTGAGATGTTTCCTTTTTGAACATTGTCGCGAAGGAAGTGATGGCGAATTTCAATATGTTTCGTTCGGGCATGTTGGACAGGATTTTTGCTGAGATCAATGGCTCCTTTGTTGTCACAAAGTATAGAGATGTCGTTGAGTTGAATTTCGTAGTCCACGAGAGCTTGCTTCATCCAAAGAGCTTGTTGACATGCCTTTCCGGCTGAGACGTACTCGGCTTCGGTAGTTGAGATAGCGAGGGCCGTTTGTTTCTTTGAGAACCATGAGGTGAGACATTGTCCAACAAAAGTACAAATACCACTTGTACTCTTTCTATCGACATAGTCACCGGCATGGTCCGAGTCGGCATACACTATGGTTTCTACACTCGTTCCTTTGGGATACCATAATCCTAAACATGTAGTGCCTTTAATGTATCTAAATATTCGTTTTAAGGCTTCTAGGTGTGATGTTTTAGGATCTTCTTGAAAGCGAGCACATAGACAAACACTAAACATAATGTCGGGTCTACTAGCCGTGAGATAAAGTAGGCTACCAATCATTCCTCTATATTTAGTGTTATCTACGGATTCACCTTCCTCATCCTTGGTGAGTTTAGTTTCCGAGGACATGGGTGTTTTAGTGGGTTTTGAGTCTTCAAGACCAAATTTCTTAAGCATATCCTTTATGTATTTAGATTGGTTAAAGAATATACCATCTTCTAGTTGTTTAATTTGAAGTCCTAAAAAGAAGTTTAACTCGCCCATCATACTCATCTCAAACTCGTCGTGCATGATTTTAGAGAAATCATCACATAGCTCTTGACAAGTTGATCCGAATATGATGTCATCTACGTATATTTGAACTATGATAATGTGTGATTCCTTTTTCTTGGTAAAGAGAGTATTATCTACTAATCCCATGGTGTATTTGTGTTCAACTAAAAAAGTCTTAAGTCGATCATACCAAGCTTTTGGTGCTTGCTTAAGTCCGTATAATGCCTTTTTAAGTTTGAAAACATGATTTGGTTTTTCAAAGTCGGTGAATCCGGGAGGTTGTGCAACATATACTTCTTCATTAATGAACCCGTTCAAAAATGCACTTTTAACATCCATTTGAAAAAGTTTGAAGTCGTGAGCACATGCATATGCAAGTAAGATTCTAATAGACTCGAGCCTAGCTACCGGTGCATAAGTTTTGTCGTAATCAATACCTTCTTGTTGATTATAGCCTTGTGCCACAAGCCTAGCCTTGTTTCTAGACACTACACCATTTTCGTCCATTTTATTTCGAAAACCCATTTTGTTCCAATTATAGTTTGATTTTTAGGTTTTGGAACTAATGTCCATACATCATTCCTAATAAATTGGTTTAGCTCCTCTTGCATAGCAATTACCCAAGATTCATCTTTTATTGCTTCGTTTACGTTTTTCGGTTCAATGGATGACACAAAACAAAAGTAGTTACTTTGATTTTGAGCTTGTGATCTTAATGTTCTTTGATTTAATTGTCCTATGACTTTTTCTAAATGATGACTTTTGGATTCTTTGATATTTATAATATCTTTATTTAATGGTTCATCTTCCTTGTTATTATCATTGTTTTCTTGACTTTCAATAAGTTGACTTTCAACTAAGTCATCATCTACCAAAGGTGATGTCTTAGAGGGAGGTGGACTTTCGTCAAATGTTATGTTCAACGATTCCTCGACTCTCATTGTTTCTTTGTTTAAAACGATGTATGCTTTGCTAGTTTGTGAGTAACCAAGAAACACACCTTCATAAGACTTTGGGTCAAATTTGGTGAGATAGTCTTTGGTATTTAAAATGAAACATTTACATCCAAATACTCTAAAGTATCCTAAAGTAGGCTTTTTGCCTTTATAGATTTCATAAGGTGTTTTGTTCAAGAAATGACGTATTAAGACTCTATTTAAAATGTAAGTGGAAGTGTCAACGGCGTTACACCAAAACTTTTGGGGTATGTTTTGTTCATTAAGCATTGTTCTACTCATTTCTTGAAGAGTCCTATTCTTACGTTCTACTACACCATTAGATTGGGGTGTTCGAGGAGCCGAAAAGTTATGTGTTATACCATTTGTATCACAAAAGTTTCCAAATTGTGTTTCATTATCGAATTCGCGACCATGATCCGTTCGGATCGACACAATGTTAACACCTAGTTGATTTTGAATTTTCTTACTAAGTATTTCAAATTTATCAAAAGCTTCATTTTTAGTTTTCAAAAACTTTGTCCAAGTATACCTTGAGTAATCATCTACTATGACCAAAGTGTAGAAGTTGCCTCCATAACTTTGTATAGCGGATGGACCAAACAAATCCATATGCAAAAGCTCTAGACACCTAGATGTGGAAACCATGTTTTTAGCCTTATGGCTACTATGAACTTGTTTCCCAATTTTGCAAGCATCACAAAAGTGTTGGTCATATTTCAACTTGGGTAAGTTTCTAACTAGCTCTTTTGAGGACAAGGATTGAATGAGTCTCATATTAGCGTGACCTAGACGTCTATGCCAAAGGGTAGAGTTATCATCTAAGGTTGTTAGGCAAAGTTTGTCTTTAGATGTTCTATCTATTTTCATGACGTATATGTTATTTTTCCTAACTCCTTTTGCTATGGTGATACCATCTTTTAGTATTTTACTACCATTTTCTTCAAATAGTACTTTATACTTTTTATCACATAGTTGGCTAATACTAAGTAGATTAAATCCTAGTCT
Source organism: Chrysanthemum lavandulifolium (assembly GCA_022545495.1). NCBI lineage: Eukaryota > Viridiplantae > Streptophyta > Magnoliopsida > Asterales > Asteraceae > Chrysanthemum > Chrysanthemum lavandulifolium. The sequence goes on along the minus strand of CM040244.1, from coordinate 136,220,700 downwards.
ATCAACATGAGCAACATTTTCAATAGTTAGAGAGTCATGAGCAATCGTACCTTTGCCAATGATTTTGCTTTTGAGATTGCTACCAAAAGTAACATTACCTCCGTCATACTCTTGGTATGTTGAGAAGAGGCTTTTGTTTCCCGTCATGTGTCTTGAGCATCCGCTATCTTTTATCCATTCATCAGGCTCCAAGCCGACTTTTAAGCATACCTATGACACATATAACTCAAGCGTTTGGTCCCCAATATCTCATGGGTCCGTTTGGGTTAAACATACCATTTACTTGGTTCATGTATGGAAATGATGGATATGGGTTCCATGGCATGTAATTAGGAGTTTGATATGGTCTAGGGTAGTTTTGATTCCAACCGGTATGTTGATAGTTGGGTTGTATGTTGTAGTTGCTTTTGGGAAAGGGGCGTTTGGCAATAGGTGTTTTAGGCCTTTGTTGAGTGGTTTTAGATCTAAATTCATTTTTAGCAAGTCCTACTCCTATTGTAACAGCAGGTTTTGTTTAACAACATCTTTAGATTTCTTAGTAACTTTGACAAATTCACTACGGTCCGTTTTGCAAACTTGTTGTCCTACTGCAGTCACCACGGAACCAAAATTTACAACGGACGGACCCAAATTTTTGGTTCCGTCTGGTCCGTGGTGTACTGTTGCAGTTGGGACAGTTTGTTTGTCTTTTCCGGCCGTTTTGGTTTGACTACTTGGAATCATTACTTCATTAAAACCTAATCCACTTGTATTTCCTGGTACTTTTTGAATTCTTACTATTTCATCGGCACAAGAAATGTTTTTGTTAAATCTCTTAAATTTAGAGTTATGTTCGATGAGAACCTCCTGTGTGAGTTTTAGCTTTTCTATTTCAAGACCAAGCTCTTGACATGATTTACAACCATCGTCATTAGCCTTGCCTTTTCTAATCGTTTTGCCTTTTCTTTTAACTCATAAACTTCGTTTTCTAAAAATTCCTTTTTAGTTTTTAAAAACTTGTTTTTAGTTATGATTTTTAAGCTAAGCTCACATAATTGATTATATTGTTTTTGCAAAGTGTCATCATCAATAGAGGAGTAAGATGAGTCGGAATGTACCTCGTTTGATTCATGTGCCATGAGAGCGATCTCTTCCTTACTTGGTTCTTCGTCATCATCACTTTCACTCCAAGCACCACTTACAAAAGCTCGTTGAGTTTTGCTTTTAGGTGGCTTGGGGCAATCTCCTATTAGATGACTTGTATCACCGCATCTAAAGCACTTCCTTTCACTTTTTCCCTTTTGTCATCTCGGTCTTTCCGGAATGACTTCTTTTCATCTCGGGGTTGCCTTACAAACTTTCCTCTTCTTCTAAAGAACTTTTTGAAATCTCTTACGGCCATGGCATACTCCTCGTCTTCACTATCCGAGCAAGATTCTTCATCATCACTAGATTCCGTTCTTGCCTTTAGAGCAACGGATTTGACTTTCTCTCTTTTGCCTTTGATGATTTCCGAATCTTTCTCCATCACCATTTCATGTACTTTGAGATTTCCAATTAGCTCATCAAGTGACATTATTGAGAGATCTTTTGATTCCTCAATAGCCGTTACTTTTGCTCTCCATTTCGGATGGAGTGCTCTAAGAAATTTCCTGACAAAGTTCTTGCTACGAAAAGATTCATCAAGTGCTTTAAGAGAAGTAACAATAGTATTAAAACGAGCAAATCCACAATCAATGGTTTCATCTTCAGGGATAACAAATTGTTCATATTGTTGAACAAGAAGATCAATTTTGTTATCCTTTACTTGTGAATTCCCTTGATGTGTAATTATTAAAGATTCCCAAATGTCTTTGGCGCTTTCATACATAAAAATTCTTTCATATTCCTTTCTTGGTAAAGCATTATAAAGCATCATTTTAGCTTCATTATTTTTACCTATTAATTTTTTTTGTTCATCATTTGAAATATCTTTTGTTGTAGGATTAAAATCACCTTTAATAATAACAAACCAAAGATCTATATCTTTTGATTTCATTTATGTTTCAAAACGGTTTTTCCAATAGATAAATCCATTGGTTTCAAAAGTGGTGGTCTTTGCATAGATTGCCCTTCTTTAAAGTTTTCGAATCCATGGATCGTTTCAAGTTTATAAAATACAATATATTTTAGAAAATCTTGAGCAACGAGGCTCGTACCAATTGTGGAAAACTAGAAGGGGTTGAATAGTTTTACCGTTTAAAATCTTAATTGTTTGAAAACTTATTGTGAGATCAATCAATATAGATAAATGATGTGTTAGTGAAGAATGAATAATATGCAAGCAATTGATAATATGTAAGTAAGAAAAGAAACAATCAAACCACGACAAGGTTGTTTATAGTGGTTCGGTCTACAAGGACTCTTTTTCCTTGTCCTACTCCACTCCCGAGTCTCCAACTCGAGAGTTATCTTCACTAATCAACAAGCTCCTTTAACCGGCGGAGAAAACCTTTACACGTCGCTTACACAATATTTCCGACACAAAGCTAGATGTCGAGTTCTTTTACAAGGGTACAACCACTCCCAACACACTATGTATTTTGAGGACTAAAATACTAACCACTCACACTAAAGGGTTTAAGATGGTTTGGTACAACAATGATGTATGAACAATAATGATTCACACAACAACAAAACAAACAAGCCTTCCAACTATTTGTTGAAGCTTGATTATGCCTTGATCTTCTTTGCTACAAAAGATGATCACTAAAATGAAATGAAACTGAGTTAGATGTAATAGAATGAGAGAATGTATGTGTTTTATGCTAATGAGGGATGAGAAAACAACTTGGGTTGGCTTGCTATTTATAGGCCAAGTGATCAGAAGATCACGGACTGGACGGAACCAAAAAAGGGTCCGCCTTTATAAATTTTAGTTCCTTGATCGACGATGGAGATCACAAAAATCTTTCAAAGATCATCCAAATCTCTCCAAGATTATGTAAGATATGATGAGTGAATATCTAAACAAAATATTCTATAAAATCTTCTAAAGATTTCCAATGTGATGCAAGCCATGATGTAATATGTAGTTTTCCATTTTTAGAATTAATATGTTATATAAGTAAATACTTATGTAATGTTATGTTTAAGAAACTAAACATACTTGATCTAAAAATGTTGATGCACATTATAGTTTAGAAGGTTATCAATGTCAATTGATATGTAGCTAATCAAAATGTGATAAGATGTAAATGCTTAAGTGATGAAGACTTTATTTAAGAAAAGCTTGTATTAATGTCTAATAATCTTGACAAGCTTTATACTTTACATTAGATTAATATTTATAAAAATGAAATTTACTTTTGTCGTTAACAAAACAAGGTAAAGATCATAAAATATAAATAACGTTTTGGACGATATTTGTATTAACACGATCACCGCAACCGTCGGTGTTCCTACAAACAACGATTAGCAATAAAGCGCACGAAAGTGTCTTTGATTACTTTCGTTGAATGGGGTTGCAAGAACCACGGTTCCCGTTGATCGATTACAAATCTTGCCTGTGATCGGTAAAATTCAAAGAATCTCCTTGCGGGGTTTGTGACTAATCAAGTTGTTCTCAAACTGGAACATCTCAAAGAAGAAAGCACGGAGTGAGTAAACCAGCGGATTGAGATTCACTGATTGATGAAAATGATTTGAAAAACAATCGTGTATTGCTTAAAAGAAAGAGTTTTGCAATACAACGAAGGTTTTATGGAAAACATCAATTTTCAATCATAAATACCCTTTTATTTTGAAGCATTAATACACAGTCGATGTGCTACAGAAAAGAATTTTTAAGCACAACGACCGGTTTTTCAAAGGTATCCGTCAATCCATTTCATGGACCAAGGTTGATTCAAGATTGAATCGCCCCATCATTTCTATCCAGATGTCACAAGCTTGATCTTATGAAAAGATCTCACATGTTACCCACCAAGATCTTGTTTTATGTTGGCTCTAAAAGGATTTCCATCTTCATCGTGAATACTTTACATATCACTCGGATGTTCTGGAAATACCGTAAGGATAATGCGTAGGACTCTTAATAATTTCTTAGTTTCCACATTGTGTGAAATAGCAAGTTTTCAAGAATAGTGTGTCTTAATGAGATTTATTGATGATCTCTTAGCTCTAGACTCAATAGTGCATTTTTGATTTCCTATGCCAGAGACTAGGGAGAGGGTCTCATTCTTCAATATCAACAATCTCTAAGAGAAAGTCGGTAGATTATGTAGGTTCCCCGTGAGAATGAAACAAGACCTTTTAAGAGGAACTTGAATAGCTTGGGAAGTTTAAGTGCAGTGCGTCACTGGGTCCATGACGTCTTGTCTTCAATACGGTGTTACCTTGGTAACAACCAAGAGTATATGAATTGAACCGGTTTACGCCTAAGGTTGAATAAATGGAGGCTATTTCTTTTCACCCTTTCTCATTCAATTCTTTTCATTCTTCAACCTCTTGAAGCTTACGAGACTTCATAACTAGAACCTTGTTGGGTTCATTCCAAGACTAGCTCTGTCTCGATCCGCACTCTTCTCATATTCTCATTTTCTCCTTTTTCATCATACCTAAGGACTTCTACACTATCTAGTGGATTGTCCCTGGGTAGATCCCTCCGGCTTTGGCGGGATTGTGGGAACGAATACCTAACCTAACCATCCTTATATTTCCATGCATAAATAAATTGATTGGTCTTTTGGTATTGTTCATTCCGCCTCGAAACCAATTGAAAACCATTTGAAAAATCAATCAAGGTACTTGTGATATAAAATCAAAGCATTTTGTACCTTAATTGTTTTGATATTTTAGAAATGCTCCCCTCAACATGTGCATCAAGTTGATCCATGCTAAACCGGTCAAGTCTAATCACACAAACCGCCACTTGTGAATGGCCACCGTAATGAACTTAAAACAGTTCGGACACAAATACAATGAAGTCCTGGAGAATATAGTGAATTCCCGGGTCGTTATGTCCCACGGAGACTCAATGGTGTGTAAACACTTGATCAGACGATAGAATGATCACTAAGGATAGTGATCATAAAGGATTTGGATAGGATAATTACACTACTGAAAAAGTTAATAAATAACAGCGACTTAAATACAAATTAAGAAAATTAAAAAGATAAAATATATTAAATAAACGCTATCACTATTTTTAAAGTGATGAGCGTTTAAAACCTAAAACTAAAACTTACGTTTAAATAAAAATAACGTAAGCGCACAAAATAAAAAGTGAAACTTATACAATATAAATCCTAAAAATATGAAAATACATTTTACAATCCTAATTATATAAGAAAATTATTAGAAAAGAAAATTATTTTAAAACTATTTATCTAATTATTATTAATTAAAACTAATTTAACTATTTAATAAATACTCTAAAATAAAAGAAAATACAAAATAAGACTAGAAAAATAAAATTAAGACTGAGAAAAATCTAAAATATGATAAAACTAATTTTAAAACTGAAAATATATTTTTAGACTTTTATATATTTATTACTAATTTAAAACTATTTAAAACTAATTTAAATTGTAAAAATACCAAATAAAAGGGAAAAATTAAGGAAAAATCTTTTATGCTTTTATATTTTTATTAAACTGAGAAAATTGAAAATTATTTTTGGAACTTTTCTTAATTATTTGCAATTAAAGCTAATTAAAATGCTTAAAACTAATTAAAATTAGGAAAAATAGCAAATCAACTAGGAAAAATCTGAAAATTTCAAGAAAACTCTAAAATAATACTAGGAAGCTAGGAAAATGGAAAACATGGGGTTATGTGGAGGATTTTAGGGTCTGCATTGTAGCTGCTGAGGAAATAAAGAATGGAAATAAGCTAATAAGCACTATTATGCACCAATTCAATACAGAAGCTAGATAACACTAAATATACTCTAAAGCAACTTATGCAAGCTAAATCTAACACCTAAACAGTATGCTACCTAAGATTAAGCTAACTGAAATTTTAGCAAAACAGCTTAATGACCACCTACTTTAAGCAGATGAAACTGCTTATCCAATAAGCTAACATGAAAACCAAAAGTGGAGATCTGTAGACCACCTAGCAGAGATACTCTATCCAAATTTACAGCTTATGAGGATTAAAATTGAAGAAATAGAGATCAAAACAAAAACCGACTAATTGGGACGGGGTGGTGATGTGAAGAAATGTAAAAGCGGTACCCTAGTTTAAGCTATCAGAATCGCTTATCCAATAAGCTAGAGTGAAAACAAAAGCATGGCTCTCAAGCCAACCTAGCGAGAGATCACTTGTTCAAATTTACAGCTAATGAGGACTAGTATTAAAGAAGTTGGAGATCAAATCAAAATGGCCTAATTGGAACAAAGGGCTGCACAAGCAGAAACAGATAAACAGGTACTATGTTTGAGCTTATCTATAAGCTTATCAGATAATCTAGAGCTAAAAACATATTTGTGGCCTTGAAGACCACCTAGAAGACTGCAAGTAGACCAAAAATCAGACCCCAACAATTTAAAATGAGTATGTGCGATTCTTTGCAAAATCGCATAAACCGACTTTGGACACGATTGACTTTTGAAGAACGATTACTAGTTTGACCAAAATGAAATTTAAGATCAAATGTAAAGCTGATATGGATGAAATAAGATGTGAATGAACTTTAGCAAGCTAAATCTATGAAGTTGAGACACAAAACAAGCTTTTGGATTAGCTAAAAGTTTAACAGTTGAGAAAGTGAGACAGTTAATAAGAAATTTTGACTTTGGTAGTTAGCAGATGTATAATGAAGACAGATATGATCTTAGATGAACTAAACAAGTATATGACAACAAGTATCCACTACTGAATCAACCTTGAATACAGAGTAACAAGCTGATCCAAACAACTCTTTAACTACTGTTTTAAACTAGAAACCGAGATAAACACTTAAGCGGCTACTATGAATGATCAAAGTGCATAAAGCTAACCTAAATACATCTTGTTAAGCAGATATGGACTAGTTAAAACTACAAATACTGAGTTTTGCAAAGAAACTTTGTAATTCACTTACAAATGGTCCTAAGCACGTGTTTTGAAACAACACCCAAGGAACAACTACCCTATTTATACCAACCCACTGGATTCCAAATCAAACCATTTCCATGCTGCATCATCCATTAACCACTTCCATAGCCATTTGACCCAGTTTGACTTTTTGTTGACCAAGAACCAAAACTACTTAAACCTTGAATGTAAGCTTATACACAACTATAATAAGCTTGAATATGCTTATATGAGATGGAAATAGAACTTTTCAAAGTTTGCAAATGAGAGTTTGAAATTGAGCTTCTCAACAGTAAACATTAAACATGAAACTTTAATATAACTGGAATTAACACTTGAAAAGATTCTTAATACACTATAACAACTTTCTTTAATACACTTTAACTTGAAATTACAACATTTAACTTAAACTAAAACATTTTAAAAAAAACGACATTAAAGGAAAAAATAAAACTAACTAACTACTCCTCTCAAGCTTCTCTTTCCTTCTTTTTTATACTCCATGATGTTTCCACTTGTCCACTGAACCTTTCCCACCAATAAATTTGGCCGTTGGATGCTTTAAGTTGATATTGGCCGTTTGATCATTTTGGCGCCAAAGTGGATTTTAACAGGTGGAGGGTTGAGTGAAGGGGAAAGGATTGCATTTAATGGTTTTTGTTTTGTGTTGAGGAGGAGGGAACAAAGAAAGTGATATGTTGAGGAGGGGGGATGGGTTTGTTGAGTAATTTCAGGTGTAACAGTTGGGGAAGGAGACTTATGGCGCCAAGGGGGTGATTGTTTGACTCATCTGTTGACCGGGTCTAATAATACAAAGGGTGGGTTGGATGGGTAAAAGGACCGGGTTATGGGCTTAGGGATTGGATTGGGCTTTGTTTGTGTTTTAGGATTAGTTTAGGACCCAAGGTGTAATTTAGGGACTAAAAATGCATATGCTGAAAATCCAGGGACCAAACTTGTAAATCTGAAAATGTCTTCCAAGGGCCAATATTGCCACTCCCAAATAAACCAAGGACCATATTTGCCATTTTCGAAATTTGAAGGACTAAACATGACAATTTTCAAAGTTTAAGGACCAAAGTTGTAATTTTGCAAATTTTACATTTCAAAGGTTTGTTTTGACAACTTTTGAATCCTATGGACCTTAAATGACATTTTTCTTTATTTAGATTTACAGTGGACTGCTTTTGACAACTTTTGATACTTGGGGACTAAAGCGCCAATTTTGCAAATTTGATCGTTTTCATCGATTTTGATATTTTGCATTTAAAACATATAAAACAACGATTTGTGATATTTTCATCATTGTGATGCATTTCGAGTGTTTTCGGATGATTTTGCAGTTTAGATTGTACAAAAATGATGAGTATTTAGACACTCATCAATCAAGTATTAGAAATCATTTTAGCACATGGAGGCAAGATGACTTTGAAACCTTAGATTGAAAATGAAAAATTCAATTCTTGATTGATATTTTCTAAAATGATCAACATCACTTCCCTAATCAAATTTAGTATTTTAAATACTTTGGGTAAAACATTTTAGGGAAGGATGTGGTTTTTTTATGATTGCTCCCCTTCAATATGTGCAACAATATTCGAAAAAGTTTTGCACATATTAGAGGGAACCTGCACTTTGAGATAAATCAATCACGTTTCAATACCTTTTGGTTTAAAATAAATGCTCCCCTTTAACATGTGCATGGAAAATTTGAAATCGTTTGGCACATGTAGGGAGGAGAGCTTGATATAACATTTCTAAAACCACTTATTAACTTATCAGTTTAAAACCAATTTAAATCACAAATTCTTCCCCGATCACAATTTTCAGATCCTTTGAGATTTGTGATCTCTATTGATTTAAATTGATTTTGAGAGCTTTTGAGGAGAATTGTGACCTGCTTTTGAAAACATTTAACTGATAAGGATCAAATTATGAAACTTTAATCTCCAATGATTAAACATGCTTAAGTATCTTATGAAAACCCAATATTAGCCTTGGTTTGGATCCAATTGTACAAAAAAAATGTTCTTTTTGATTATCCAAATGTAGACCTTGCTCATTTACGTACCAATTGTTTGAAAAATAACCTTTTTGATTTGATTGAAATCATTCTCCCCCTCAAATCAATGACCAAAGTTGTTGATTGAGAGTTAGAGATTTTGACAAATGATAAGTCCAGATGATTTTCAAAACTAGAGTCGAGTTATTTTCAAAGCAATTTTGTTTTCATTAGATGACCGAATAGGAATTATGTAAAAGTGGGTTCCTGCTGATAGTAGTATAGTTTCTGCTGATAGTTAGGTTTCTGCGGATAGTGTAGTTTCCTCTGATAGTTGTTTTGTTTATGCGGATATGTAGTTTCCGCTTTATTAGTTTATTAGTTACGATATGCATGAGTTAAAATAGGAATAGATAGTGCATATCTTTTACGTGATTAGCAAGCTGCAAAGTTAGGGTTTCTTGTACTATAAAAGAAACTAGCGGCTAGGGTTTTATGTACGTGTTTCAATAACAATAATAGTGAATTAATATAGATCCATAGAGGATCAAGTTATTGGTGTTTATCGTCTTCTTGAGTATTGTATTTATTTTCCGCGTGAATACAATTCTTGCAAAGGTTCTCCATAGTTGTCTTGTGATTACACAGGATAGCTATACTCTTTCTAGGCTCATAAGATCTATCTGGGACTGAACCCAACAAGTGGTATCAGAGCCTCGTGAGAATCTTTCCAAGAAGACAGTCTTATTCTTCTACACAAAACCTTAACAATGCCATCATCAAAACATTCAGATTCAGAAAATGATGAACAACCTGAGCCAACAAACACCCAGTCCACTACTCAGCAAGTGGTCACCACCATGTCCAACACCAATGCCAAATTTCCATACCTAAAGAAGGACGAATACGATATATGGGCCATGAAAATAGAAAATTATATCTCCAACATGGATGTCAATCTCTGGAATATTGTTCTAAAGGGAAACAGTAAGAAGGCTACTGGAAGAGATGCTGATGGGAATTTGATAATACTTCCACCCACAACAAGTGCTGAACAGATTGCTCTTCAGAGGGAGACCAAGGCGAGGACTACCTTGCTTCAAGCTCTTCCAGATGAGCACATGAGCGACTTTTATCATCTGGATGATGCAAGAGAGATCTGGAGAGGAATAAAAGCAAGGTTTGGAGGAAACGATGAGTCCAAGAAAATGAGGAAGTCTATGCTCAAGCAAAACTTTCAGGAATTTTCAATCTCTGAAGAAGAAGGGATTCATAAGGGGTATGACAGGTTTCAGAAAATCCTCAGCCAGCTTAATCAGATGAAATCTAAACCTGACAATGAGGAATGCAATCTCAAGTTCCTTCGTGCTTTACCTTCTTCCTGGAGGCAGGTTGCTCTCACTCTCAAGGCAAAGGGAGGCCTTGATTATATCAGCTTTGATGACTTATACAACAAGCTGAGATCTCTTGAAATTGATATCAAGGGTCACTCTTCTTATTCTCCAACTCCAACACACTCAGCCTTTGTTAGTGCTACAAGTGCTAACACAATGGTGTCTTATGCTGAGAGTCCCACTTCTTCATCAGCAGCATCCAGAACACACAATTCCTCTACAAGAAGATCAAAGTCTAACTCTGTGATGGAAGATGTGCTCTACTCTTTTGTTGCTGAAACTGAAGACCAACAGCAGTTGGTCTATGAAGATTTTGAGCAAGTGGATAAATGGGATTTAGAGGAGATGGACCTCAAATGGTAGATGGCCATGCTTGCTGTGAAGGTCAACAGGTTTGAGCAGGGCTCTGGGAGGAAGTTTGGCTACAAAGGAAGAGAATCGGCCAGGTTTGACAGGAAGAAGATCAGATGCTTTGAATGCAACCAACTTGGTCACTTTGCTAGAGAATGTCCAGACAAGAAGGGAGGTGACAGAAGAAGGTATAATGCATACAAGCTCAAGGAAGCTGAGGAGGTGAAGCCTAAAGCCTTGTTGTCACTGGAGAACAAGGTTGACTGGGATGATCATGTGAATGATGGTGAGGATGAAAAGCCTCAGGTTGGACTGGTTGCTGAGACTGCTGGAGAGTTTGCTATGATGGGCATCACTTCTCAGGTACAAAATTGTATATTTGGGTGTAATGCTAAATATGATGCTCTCAAAAGTGAATTTGATGATGTCAATGATAAATATAAAGAATATTTTATTCAGGTCCAGGCATATAAGAAAACTGTTAAAGCTTTAGAAAAACAAAAGGCCTGGTATGAACAAAATCAATTGGCTCTTGAAGAAAGAATTAAGGTTTTGGAAAGAGATTTAGATAACACCACGAATAAGTTAAAATTTAATAAGAAAGAATATGTAAAGGTTGTTGCTGAAAAAGAGAGTCTTCAAGCTAGTTTAGATTCAGAGGTGGCTAGACATAATCAGTGGCAAGAACAGGCTAAAAACCTAGATAAACTATGGAATAGCTCTATGTCTGTTAAAACTAAGATGGGGTTAGGGTTCAAGGATTATATTAAACCAGATGAGATTTATGACCCTAATGAATATAGTGTTTTTAATCCTGTCACTGATGAAGAGGAAGATAAATATAGAAAACCTGTTAACTTTGTAAAACAAGGTGAAATGCATTCAGTTCCTTCTTCCATCAATGGTATTGTTAGACCACCCAACCCAGACTCAGACTCAGATGAATCACATATGACCTATGGTCAGAAGTCCAATGACTTATCTGACACTGGTAGTGAATCTAATACTTTTGTCTCTTGTTCTTCCAGGACTTCAGAGACTCAATCTAAAGACTATGCCAGTTGTGATTCAAATGAAGAGTCTTCAAAGTCTACCTCTCCCAAGCCTTTACCAGTTCACCATGCCCCAAGAGTTGCTGTTAAAGAACCTTCTTCAAAGACATCTTCTTTTAGAAACATTTCTTGTTCATTGATTTTGTTAAAACAATTTCGATTTTGGTTGTGGTTTGAATAATTACATTTGTGATAAGACTATTCTGTTTTGAACAAGCATTTTAAGAAGAAATCATGTTTTGTTTGTGGTAGTGCATTTCATCTTATCAAAGATTGTGATTTTATGAGAAAGCAGATGAATGTTTGTACTAATCAAGAGATATAGATCTGTATGGAATGATGTGACCAACATTCCTCCATTTGTTCCTCTAGAACACATGTGAGGACCAGCAGAATCAATTCATTTGGTAGACCGATTCTTCTTTGGTAGACCGATTCTTCTTGGTAACCCGATTCTCTCACGACATGCCATCTTCATCTGTTGGAGAAGAAAGTTAATAGCCATTATCTGAGACCTACTAGTACTTATTTTCAAAATGGATACACGCCTGTTGATAATGACCTTTTGCATAAAAGGGGGCAAGGTGGGATACTGCTGTTAAGCCCTCAGCATGTTGCTCTTGGACACACAATCGACCATCTTTTATGAGGGGTTCCAAGAACAATAGTGGATCTCAACAATCTGCAGGTTTTTCTAATATGATCCATAAGGCAGGCCCAAGTCAGTGATGACTTGGGTCTCCATATATACTAATGTTGTTGTATAATTTTATCTTGTAGGATGATCCTCTTTCTAATAAAGATTTAGGCATAGTTGATAGTGGTTGTTCTAGGAGTATGACAGGGAACAGAGACAGGCTCCATGATTTTGTATCTATTCAAGGAGGTACTGTTACTTTTGGAGGAGGAGATGGTAAAATCACAGGGAAGGGAACTATTAGAACTGCCCAGCTGGACTTTGAGAATGTGTATTATGTGGAAGCATTGAGAAACTTCAATCTATTTTCTGTGTCCCAAATTTGTGACAAGAAAAACTATGTGTTGTTCACTGATACTGAATGTCTTGTTCTCTCAAAAGATTTCCAGATACCTGATGACAGTCAAGTTGTTCTGAAGGTGCCAAGGAAACAAAATCTATATACATTCAATCTCAATGAAGTTCAGCCTGCAGGTGACTTAGCTTGTTTGGTGGCAAAAGCATCCTTGGATGAATCTAACAAATGGCATAGAAGGATGGCTCATGTGAATTTCAAAACAATCAACAAGCTAGCTAAACTTGGGTTAGTTAATGGACTTCCTTCCAAGGTCTTTACTAATGAGCACAACTGTGTGGCTTGCAACAAGGGAAAGCAACACAAGGCTTCCTATAAGTCTTTTATGTTGTCAACACTATCTACGAGCCCTTGCAGCTTCTACATATGGATCTTTTGGTCCTACATCTATCGAAGCATTGATCACAAGTACTATTGTTTGGTGGTTACTTGATGATTATAGTAGGTATTGTTGGGCATTCTTTTGGGGACTAAAGATGAAACATTCCAGATTCTTCAAGATTTTATTGCCACAGTAGAGAATCACTTGAACAAGAAGGTTAAAGCCATTAGGTGTGATAATGGGACAGAGTTCAAGAATGCCAAATTGATAGAGCTCTGTGCTACAAAGGGGATAAAAAGGGATTATAGCACTGCCAAGACTCCACAACAAAATGGAGTTGCTGAAAGGAAAAACAGAACCCTGATTGAAGCATCAAGATCTATGCTTGTTGATTCTAAGTTACCTACCATGTTCTGGACTGAAGTAATTAGCACTGCTTGTTATGTATTGAACAGGGTGTTGATAACTAATCCTCACAAAAGGACACCTTATGAACTTCTGTCTGGCAAGATTCCTACCATTAGCCATCTTAACCTTTTGGTTGTCATGTCACCATTCTTAACACCAGTGATCATTTGGGCAAGTTTGATGGGAAAGCTGATGAGGGATTTGTAGTAGGCTATTCAGCTCATAGTAAAGCCTACAGGGTATATAACATCTCCACAAAGAGGGTTGAAGAGACACTGAATCTGAGGTTTATGGAGGACAAGCCAAATGTTCAGGGAGCAGGTCAAGAATGGTACTTTGATCTTGACTATTTAACTGACCATTTAGGTTATACTCGTTATAAATCTAACCTTTCTGCAGAACCACAAGATGCTCAAACTAACATTGCAGGTTCCTCAGATGATGAGTCAGATCCAGAGTGTGATGAACAACTTATACTTGTTCCATCCTTTCCTACTAACCACTTTTCAGGTTCCAAGAACTCAGTTGCTTCTGATGTTACTTCGAGTGATCTAGGATACGCAGAAGAGCTGGTGAAGCTTCAACGCCAAGAGCATGCAACAAAGGATGATGCTGAAATGTTTGGTTATGAATTCTCCAAAGATACAGAGGAACTCTTAAGGCAGGCTACTATTGAAGCCTGCAGGAACTTTGATGCTGCTGGTAGTGTACCTGTTCCTGCTGGTAATGTGGCTGATCCTTCTGATAATGGGTCAGTTGCTACTCATATCGATACTGCTGGTCGTGTTCCTGTTCCTTCTGCTAGTGATGATATTCCTGCTGTTACCTCAAATACTCCATCCATTGGTTTTTGGATTTTGTAGACACCCTACTAGATTTCCAAGTCCATCGACTTAGCCAATTCACAACATTCCACTCGAATTGGATGGCATTCATCATATGTCAAGAACATGCATTTTTTACTCTTCTTCTTATGATGATGACTTTGGTCCCACTCTTACTAATCTGGCCACATCAGTTGATGTTAGTCCAAATGTCACTAAGAGGATTAACACAGTTCATCCACAATCCCTAATTATTGGTGATCCTACTTCCATTATGCAAACTAGAAGCAGGGTCAAGAAGACAAAATTTGGTGAATCTGCTTTGCTCAGCTACATTCAGGATCAACATAGGAACAACCGTCTAGACTATCATCAATGTCTATTTGCGTGTTTCCTATCTTAAGTGGAACCTACCAGTGTTGCATGTGAACCGAGAGATGATGATTGGGTAGCTGCTATGCAAGAGGAGATGCAACAATTTTTGAATCAAAATGTGTGGGAGCTTGTTCAGTTGCCTCCTCGTAAGTATGCTATTGGCACTAAGTGGATTCTCAAATGTAAAAGGGATGCAAGGGGAATTGTGGTTAGAAATAAGGCTAGGTTGGTTGCTCAAGGTCACAGACAAGAAGAGGGTATTGATTATGATGAGGTTTTTGCTCATGTTGCACGAGTAGAGGCCATCAGACTCTTCTTGGCATTTGCTTCCTACATGGGTTTCATGGTCTATCAAATGGATGTGAAAAGTGCATTCTTATATGGTGAAATTGAGGAAGAAGTGTGTGTCACTCAGCCAAAAGGCTTTGTAGATGCTCACAATTCAGATATGGTCTACAAAGTGGTTAAAGCACTCTATGGACTTCATCAGGCACCTAGAGCTTGGTATGATAGGCTCTCTTCATTCCTTTGAAACATGGATAAAGGAGAGGTGCTATTGATAAGACTCTCTTTATCAAGAAGAGAGGATATTATTCTTGTGCAAGTATGTCTATCTTTGGTTCTACCAAAGAAGCTTGGTCTGAGGAATTTGAGGAGTTGATGAAAAGTGAGTTTGAGATGAGTGCAATGGGTGAGCTTACTTTCTTTTGGGCCTTCAAGTGCAGAAATCGATGGCATTTTCATTCATCAAGAGAAGTATGTGCATGACATCCTCAAGAAGTTTGATATGGAACTAATTTGATTGCCACTACACCCTATGAGGCTCCTAAGGCTAAGTCAAATCATGAACCAGATCCTGCTGTTAATGTCCATCTCTACAGATCCATGATTGGTTCCCTCATGTATTTGACTGCCTCTAGGCCTGACATTATGTTTGCAGTCAATGCTTGTTCTAGGCATCAGGTCACTCCTTTCACTTCCCATTTGACTGCAGTCAAAAAGATTTTCAAGTATCTCAAAGGCCAACCTAAATTGGGTCTTTGGTATCCTAGAGAATCTCCATTTGAGTTGGAAGCTTATAGTGATAGTGATTATGCTGGTGCTAACTTTGATCGAAAATCTACTACTAGGGGTTGTCAGTTCTTGGGAAGGAGATTAATCTCCTGGCAATGCAAGAAGCAGACCATAGTGGCTACATCTTCTACTGAAGTTGAATATGTTGATCTTGCTAGTTGTTGTGGTCGGTACTTTGGATTCAAAACCAATTATTGGATTATGGGTTCAATTTTATGAACACTAAAATCTTTATAGACAACCAAAGTACAATATGCATTGTTAAAATCATGTTTTCATCAAAGAACTAAGCACATAGAAATTAGACACCACTTTATCGAGATGCTAATGAAAACACCTTATTCAAGTGGTTAAAATTCATACAGATGAAAATGTTACTGATTTGTTAACAAAAGCTTTTGATGGTCCCAGATTTCAATATTTGGTTGTCCATATAGGCATGATCAACCCCTGATTGTCGTGTTTGAGGGGAGGATTGTGCCTAAGGGGAGGATTCTGGTTTAAGGGGAGGTCTTTATGATGTATATTTAGTATAACTTATGTATTTATTTGTATATATTTTGTGTATGTTTTGTGTTCTACTAACCTTCTTGCAGATCAAGTATCAAACACACAATCAGTGGAAACAGATAACAATAAGACAAAAGATAAAAGCTTTTATTCATTAAAAACAACTGCATTTAGAGATTCAGTGACAACAATACAGATACAAAACATAACAAGCAAGACTCAACATTCCCTCAGACCCAACACTTCTTCAGACCATGGCTTCAATCTTCAAGGCCTCCTCTCGGCCTCTTGTTTCCCACTCGGCATCCTATGATGCTCTTTTCCCCTTGTCCATCCATTCCCACACTGGGCTGCAGCCCGGACCCCCCATGATGGTTCTCTTGGTGGGGTTGGATGAGGATGGTTGGGGGTTTGGAACTGAAGGTCCTGGGGGAAGAACAACAAGAGGAGCAACACTGAGTGGCCTGTAGTTGCGTGGCATGTAGGATGGATCGTTGACCTCATCATTAGTGTCCTCATTCATGGCATTCAGCTCTTCACTGGACACTTCAACCTCATTTTGTGGAGGAGGATTGGGAAGATCTTCTTCTGAAGAAGTGTAGTAAAATGGTGATCTGCTAGGAGGCTCTCTTAAGATGTAGGTGATACTATTGGAAGCTCTAGGAGGGAAGTAGTTTAGCCAGTTTGGTTCACTATCAGATGATGATAGTTCAATTGGGTGGTTTGGAGAATTGTTCATGGTTATCTGTTTGATTTTGGTGCTTTGGATTATGTGTTTTGTTTGTATGGTTGTTGCTGTAAGGGGCTGGTTTTATAGGCTCTTTGGGATCTTAGGTTGGTAGAAGTTATGGTAAATATTGATGGTTGGAATTTGTATCGCTAAAAGTTCTGATTGGAGACAGTTAAGGCACTGTTATGGGTCAAAGATTTGATTTGATTCCCTTTTTCTTTCTGCTGATATTGTGATTGTTTCTGCTGATGAGCTGTGGATTCTACTGATAGCTTTGGATGACTTACTACGGACAAAGGTTAATTGGTTTCTGCCATTTGACTGGTTGATTTCCGCTGGTTGACTTTTCATTGCTGCTGATTTTAGGGTAATTTGGGGATTTAATTTGGGATTTATTTAAACTCTAAATTGGTCAAAGATTGGTTCCGAATCTTGTGTCAATTTAAACGGCTATTTTGGGAAACTTATCTAAATAGTCAATCAGTAGTATCCCACAACCTAATTACACAATTCCCTCTGATTTTGAATCCTGCTCATCTTCAATTCTTTCATCAATGGCATCTCTTGATTACAAAGTCGACCACAACAAAATTGCATTTTGGATCATACCAAAGGGAGCGACATATATGACTCTATGATTGATTTTCTCTTGCTCTCCAAGATCAGGTATGCTCTTACTCACTCTCCATCAATTGTTTATGACTCTCTTGTCAAGCAATTCTGGGCCACTGCTCATGAGCGATCTCTCACTGGTTCTGCCAAGGAGATAGTGGCCATCATTGATGGAAGAGAGTATGTGATAACTGAGTCCCTTATTAGGACTCAGTTGCAATTTGATGATGCCGGTGGTCTCTTTGAGAATGATAGAAAAGCACTTATTACTGGTTTAACCAGCTTAGGGTATCCCTATGATGGGAAAATCATCTGGTATAAAAAT
Source organism: Chrysanthemum lavandulifolium (assembly GCA_022545495.1). Taxonomy (NCBI): domain Eukaryota; kingdom Viridiplantae; phylum Streptophyta; class Magnoliopsida; order Asterales; family Asteraceae; genus Chrysanthemum; species Chrysanthemum lavandulifolium. Next base: position 136,202,628 of record CM040244.1, on the reverse strand, counting down.
AAGTTTTGCCCTAAGTGGAGGTTTTTAGTCCATACCCTGCTTCAGTTCTTTAGTCCCAAATCTGGTGGCTGGGATCAGTTCTCCAGTTCAATTTCAAATGCTATAATATGTTTGGCCCATGGTAGACAGTATAATTTTTCAAGATATATTTTTGAGGAAATTCTTAAGAATATAAAGGATACCAAACATAAATTTCTGATGTATCCTAGATTTTACAAATGATTTTAAGCATTGAGACCTCAAATAAAACTCCAAGGGTCATCACTAAATTAACTGCTAAGTTATTTGCTACAATGAAAACTAATTTTGCTGGAGAACATAGACCCCTACTACCCACTATGTTGCCTGGTGTCAATGTTGCTGCTGATGCCTCTGCATCAGTTGCCACTGATGACCCACAACCTCCACCTTCACCTCAACATGATGCCCCACCTTCACCAAGGTCTGTTGCTCCTGAGGAGCCAGTGATTGCCTCTACATCACAGGAACAAAATCCTGTTGGGAATGAAGTTAATCCTACTCAACCTTTTGTTCAACCTCCTAGTCCACCTAGACATAATTTTGAGGAAGACACCACTTTTGGTGCTGATTTTCATGTGTCTCCTCCTAGGTCCAATGAAGCTCCTCAAACCATAGGTATTCCTGTTGGTGGAGCTGAGGATCCTAATATGCTAATGAATATGTCTAGTTTGATCCACATGTATGTTAAGAAGGTTGATGATTTGGAGCTCTAGCTCAAGGAATCAAGGGAAGAGCTTAAGGAGACTAAGCACACTTTGGGTGGTGTTATGGTGAAGTTATTAAAGAGGGTGACAGATTTGGAGGTGAGGTTGGATAGGAGGAGGAGTAGATTTGTGGTGTCTGATGATGAGGAGGAACAGGGACATGAGAGGGTTAATATTGATCTTGAGGCCCTTCATGTTCTAGCATCTGTGTCACTCAGAGAGACTCAACCTCCAAAGGATCCAGAAGTACAAGTGTTTCAGAGGAGACATAGGAGAAAGAGGAGTTATCTAAGTCAAATGACTCTTAAGCCAAGAGTGGTGGATTCCTCTGAACCTTCTGGTGCTGCTGATAATGTTGATATTCCTCCAGAAGTTGTTGCTACTCAGAAGAATGGTGAGGAAAAGGAGTCTACTCATCCTGGCGACAAGTCTACCTTTGCTGCGATAATACATTTGTTGATCTTGATCGGTCTCTGATTGCTTCTAAAGCTTCTCAGTCTATTCCTTCCGATCCAATAGATGCCACTGTTGAGGATGAACCCATGCCTGCTTCTCAGGGTGATAAGGGAAAGGGTAAAGTGATTGAAGAGGAAGTGGATCTTGGTGTTGATAAGGATGAACAGGAAAGACTATTCAAGCTACATGAAATTTCCATGAGTGACAGAGTAGTAGCTGAACAAGCTCAGGCAACCTTTAATGCAGAATTTTAGCCTACACAGCTCCTACGCTCACACCTGAGAGAATGAAAGTGTTGGATGATTTAACTTTGAATTTCACTGATGATACATGGAATTCAATTGTGACTGGAGCTTCTTCAGACATGTCTCTTGCTCAATCCATCTTAGGAGGTGCTTTTGACTCAGAAAACTTTGTTGCTGACCTGAAGGAATTGGCCAATAGGAGAAAGAAAGCTGATGCAGAACGAAAGGCTAAAGCAAAAAGGGACAAACCTCCTACTCAAGCTCAACAGAGATTACATATGAGGGAGATTGTTAAGAATTGATGCAGTTTACTCCTTTGGATGGAGTATGGCATATGTGAAAACTTTACGATGATGTGTTGGTGAGGAATATAACAAGATCCTAGATAGGTTGAAAAGGATGGTATTAATCCTTTTCAAAGAATGAAGAGACATCGACCCTCTTTGGAAGGTTACGAGGTTAAGAGATTGAGGTTTAATGATGCTTATGATGGTGGTATTTTCTTTGAAGAACACGCTAAGGAGCAATCTACACCTCTTGAGACACTGCCGATATCTCTCGGGGTGTTCCCCAAAGATGCAGTGTTCCTTTTATTGTGCCATCAAGTGGTTTCCGAGACAAAGGATGTTCCTACTCTATAGCAATTGAGTCTAATGTATCTTCTCCTTCCTCCACACCTGGTGGTAGAAAGAAGATTATTGCTAAGAAAAGGAAGTCTAGGCCACTTGATCTTCAGGCCTCAGAGCATTCCTTCATCAAAGATTTTGAGGAGGATGATTTGGATGAGGAGGTAGTGGTTTGGTCTAGGCTGGATAGATGGGAGCTTACACCAACAGGACTTGGTGGTCTAGGATATTTCAACTCTGTTCATAGGCAGGATGGCTCAGTTAGGCACTTTACATTTCTGACAGAGATTCTTAATTTTTTGGATAGAGATGATCTCATTAGGTTGTATGGTATGGTCTCTACATATTTTGAGTCTCATGATGCTCCTGATGCTGGGTTGTTCTTACTTGGGGATCTTCAAGTTTTGTTTGATTCAGTATCTCCGGATGGAAAAGGATTTAGAGTTTGGGAAGGTCAACATGAATGGCAGGTTTATCAGTGGACATTTTATCCTTTATCCCATGTTCATGTGGTGCAGACATGGGAGGGAGTGTATCTCTATATGTTTTCTGATTTGAATTATCCACTCTCTGTGAGGTTAATGGAGCAAATGCTATCCAATAAGTTGGTATTTTCTCTCGCTCCAGTTGGGAATGATATGACTAATGCAGAGCGTTGGTCAAAGGTTGAAGGATAAGCTTATTGAGGACTGCGATTCTTCCAATTAATCTTGGTATGTTATTATTTATATATTTTCTTCTTTTCGTAAATGTTTCATTTATTATCTTTTATTTGGTGTAAAAAAAAAAAAAAAAAAAAAAAAAAAACCTTGTATATATCTTGTATGTTTTCTAACTTTCATCTTTGAGGATCATGTTGTACACTTGGGTTTCATATATGGTTTTTAACTCACCATGTCCTTAGTGACAAAGGGTTAACTTACTAAGGGGGTACAGCTCTAGTAAGTATTCTCAAATCTGTTGATAGTTGCTGATTTACTAAAAATCAGAGGGTTATCAATGTACCCTGGTCTCACACACCAAACATTGGCTACTCCATGAGCAAACGGCTCTAGTAAAGAGATGTCAAATCCATTGGATGGTTGACAACTTGCCAATAAGTTCGATATGGTGCTCAACTATTGATTCAACTTTCTCTTAATTACGGCGTAACAAGTGATGAAGTTACGACGCAACTAGATATTTCAAGACTCCGCGTAACCATCAGCTTAGGTTACGCCGTAACTACTGATTATAAGACTACGGCGTAGCTATCAGCTTAGGCTATGCCGTAACAAATATTTACACTGGATTATAGCAGCTACGGCGTAAAACCAAATTAAGTTACGCCGTAGCCAATGGATATGCACTGAAGATTAAAGGAAGTTACGGCGTAACTAACTAATAAGGTTACTCCGTAACTATTTTGAAGCCTATAAATAGTCGATGATTTCATCAGTATTTGATATCTCTCCTTTCCCAAACCTTCTAGGGTTTGGGGAGATCAAAACACAGAAGAAGAAGCATGGTTTAGGAGCATGAATAACGAAGTCCTCGTCTACGATTTCCTTTGTATTCGAGTTTGGATTCTTTTTATATTTTTCTAGATCTTATATTATGAATTCATGTTATTAATCATAGTTTGCATTTATGTTATTGTTATTCTCTATAATTCTTTATAGACATTTGCTAGTCTTTTCATAGATCGCTAGCCTTGGTAGTATTATACTATTATAAGCTTGGTAGTATCTAAAGGACTGGGAGATATGACCAACTGACCCCAGTCTGATAGATAGCGAAGTATGGGAGGAATTGGCCATAGTACGACCACTTTTCGTGTGCGAATCGACCAAAGGATCACTTATCAAGTGGAGGTATTTAAGAGGTTGGGAAATCTAAGTTCCTAACGGTCGGGTTCCCACCATCTAGATCTAGTAGATTTGGTGCTTAATGATCGCTATTAGGTTGCCGAATGATCCGGGTGACACCGCTCATCTTGGTGAGGAATCTAAGAACCATAGGCCATGACGAATCGACCAAAGGAGTCCGTGATAATTAACCACTATATTGAATATTCTTATCGAGAATCTATTCATATTCGCATTCTTTGTTAAGCTTTGTTTATCTATCTCTTTTACCTAAATTTCGGTGTCTCGTAAGCGAATATTGGCATATCTATGGATTATAACAACCTTGTCTACCATATATTATCTATGTTTTATCTAATCATCTTAGTTCTTTCAAGGTCGCAGACTCTCTTGGGACGATACTCAGTTACCTAAGGCTTTACTACATCGATCGGTATTTTCTGCCCGTTAGTATGTGTCTATCCTAAGTTATTAAAGTTTTATAAATATTAAAAGGATGAAATAGCACATCGACTTTTTGGCGCCACGGGAGCGATTAATGAAAAGATGAAGGATCGTAATATTTATTGTGTTGATGATTCGGGTGGTCTTGGATGATCAAAATACATGTTTGCCATAGTTAGAGAGTTAGTAGAGAGAGGGTGTTCTTGCTAGAGGTTTACACAAAGTATGGAATATTAGATTGAATGAGAAGCACCACCCTTCCATGGATGGAAGGGTATTTATACTACAGACACAACGACCTCCTATCGGCTGTGGATCGGGGATACAGTGGGTAAAGACCGTCCTTCCTCCACGGTGATGCACTAAGCTAAACTATGCTATAAAATAATAAATAAACTACTAAATAACGAAACTAACGACAAGTCTACGAGCTAACTTATGCTAGATAATATTTGGGGTGACCGACTCTTCACTATGGAATTTTCTAATTCCTAACAATCTCCCCAAGGAGGTCACCCCATGTTTTACATTTGAATCCTAGCATTCTTTTCTTGACTTTGTTCTTGAGCTCATAGACTTCAATTCTTCAATTACGCAATCTTTGTGCTTAGCGGTGACACTTCATAGTCCGCATATTTTGTACTTTTAGTGGAGGCCTTTAAGCGATCCACATCTTTGATGATCTTTGAGCTTTCATTGAGATCATCACGACGTTAAATCTCGGATCACCTATTATTGTGTTGCCATCATGTGAATTTGTGACTTTTGGACCGACATGCTCACACTTTTAAATCATGACATCTTTCCATCGAGTAGCGGAAGCTTTCTTGGTTCATGATATTTGCGGCGGCAGTAGCGAAGCATAGTATAAAATATCGAACCGAGTTATGTAGATATGCACCGGTCATGATTTCTTCAATTAAGTGTGGTTCTTTGTGAACATGCGGCTTTGGATTGACTCTCAATTTCGATCAACTGCAATCGTCGGGTGTGTACGCATCTGACGATTAGCAATAAAGCTCACGAAAGTGTCTTTGATCACTTCGTTGAATTGAGGTACACGCCCACGGTTCCCAGTTGATCGATACAAATCTTGCTGTGATCGGTAGGATTCCTAAGAATCTCCTTAACGTGGTTTCGCAATTGTTCTAGCCGTTCTCATACCGGAACATCTCAAAGAAGACAACACGGAGTGAGTGAACCGACAAATTGAGATTCAGCGATTGATGAAAATGATTTGAAAAACAATCGCGTATTGCTTGAAGAAAGAGTTTTGCAATACGACGAAGGTTTTATGAGACGATCAATTTTCAAACAAAATACTTTTGTGTTAGAGAATGAGTACACATTCGACGTGCTAGCGAAAAGAAGAGATTCGCACATCGAGCGGTTTTCTAAAAGTATTTTTCAATCGGATATACTTTTTGAATTTGAAATGAATACACATTCGACATGCTAGAGAAAAGAAGGTTTGCACATCGAGCGGTTTTCCAAAAGTATTCGTCAATTCCATTCTGGACCAAGGTTGATTCAAGAATGAATCTCCCATTGTTTCTATCCGGTTGTCACAAGCTTGATCTTTTGCAAGATTTCACATGTCACCCACCAAGAGCTTGTTTGATGTTGGCTCTAGAAGGATTTCCATCTTCATCGTGAATATTTTTACATATCACTCGGATGTTCGGAAATACCACAAGGATAATCGTGGGACTCTTAATATATAATCTTACTTTCCATATTGTGTGAAACAAAGAAGTCTTCATTATTTTGTGTCCTAATGAGATATTGTGGACGATCTCTTGGCTCTAGACTCAATAGTGCTCATTTGGTTCTGTCTTGGGAGACTAGGGAGAGGGTCTCCTTCTTCAATATCAACAATCTCTAAGAGAAAGTCGATAGATTATGTCGGTTCCCGTGAGAATGAAACAAGCCCTTTGAGAGGAACTTGAGTGGCTTGGGAAGTTGTAGTCAGCAATCGTCCTTTGGGTCCATGACGTCTTGTCTTCAATACCAGTGTTACCTTAGTAACAACCAGTAGCATATGTATTGAACCGGTTTACGCCCTAAGGTTGAATTGATGGAGGGCTATTTCTTTTCACCCTTTTCACATTCGGTTCTTTTCATTCTTCAACCCCTTGGTGCTTACCGAGACTTCATTACTAGAACCTTGTTGGGTTTATTCAGTTCTAGCTCGTCTCGATCGGCACTCTTCCCATATCTCACTTTTCTCCTTTTTTCAATATACCTAAGGACTCTACACTATCTAGTAGATTGTCCCTGGTAGATCCCTCAGGATTACGGCGGATCGTGGGAACGAGATACCTAACCTAACCATCCTTATAACACCATGCATAAAGTAAAATGGTGGGTCTATTGGTACAGTTCATTCTTCTTTGAAACCAATTGAAAAATCATTTGGAAAAACAATCAAGGTACACGTGATACGAGATCAAAGCATTTTGTACCTTAATAGTTTTGATCATTTAGAAAACCTCCCCTCAACATGTGCGTATGATTTAGAAATTGTTTAGCACAAGGAGGCAAGAGGACTTTGAAATATTTTCTTTGATCACAATTTTCATACGAAAAAGCCATTTGATTTTCATGGTAAAATTCTCCCCCTCAATATGTGCATAGGATATTTGAAATAATTTTATCACATAGAGGCAAGAGTTAATTTGAAGCACATCCACAATCACAAGAGCCATTAAGAAACCATTTGATAACACAATCAAGGTAATTTATAAATAACTTGAAAAAGTTTTTGTACCTCGATAGTTATGCTCCTCCTCAATATGTGCTTCGAGATTCGAAAGCGTTTAGCACATATGAGAGAGCGACTGCACAATTGAATCAAAGCGATCACCTTTATCAAATTTCATTATTAAATCACAAATTCTCCCCGATCAAAAATATCAAACCCTTTGAGATTTTGGATCCCCAAATGATTTAATTAGGTTTAGAAAACATGGGAGAAAATGTGGCCTTGTTTAAATACTCATCCGGTTTTGGATAAATCCTCCTCCTCAACATGTGCATTGTGTATTTGAAATCGTTTGGCACATGGAGGCGGGAGTGCCTTTGAAGGACTAAAACCAATTCCATTTAAGCAGATAAGAGATTTAACTCACGATCTCTACCCCGATCAAAATTTCAAACCTTTTGAGATTTGTGATCCCAATTGATTTAAATCATTTAAAACATTTTGGGGAAAGGCGTGGCTTGATTTAACTTTGAAAATGACGAGATAAGGACCATATTAAGACATTAAAGATTGTTAGTTTCGGTATGATAGTTTTAAGAGATCTTTAAGTAAAATAAAACAATTTCACAATCAAACAAGAACAGAAAAAATTTCATTTTGAAAGACCTTGATTCAAAAGAAAAATCATACCATGACATAACATTAAATCTTTAGATCACCACAAATTTTGTACAAACGGACTTTTTGTGAAGAAATATCATTTGAAAATATTTTATTTAAAATCACTCTCCCCCTCAATCCATGACAGAAGTCAATAATTGAGTGACTTAGGTTTTGATAACAAGAAGTCCGGTGATTTTCAAAAAATTAGTCCAATATATTTTCAAAACAATATTTTCCATTTTCAAAACAATTTAATCAAATTATTCAAAATTGTTTAAAAAAGATATCCGCACAAAGATACGTTAGATGGTTGAGAAGCTTACATTGTTGTTCTTTGTAGGGTTTGGAAGAAAAACCGTCTGGCGATGCGGTGAGACTTCTTTTACGTTGCATTTTATAATGCCAAGCGAGGTCCAATTAAGCTCCGTTTCTTCAATCACTTAGAAGAAAACCATCTCACGATGCGGTGAGACCTCTTACGTTTCATTTATGCCAACTCTCCATTGAAGTCAAATTAAGCTCCGTTTCTTCATTTGTCGACTCAAGAAATCGTTACCCTTTCCTTTCGGCATCCAATCATATTCGGTTGTGGGATCCGGATCGGGAACATTCTTATATACCAATATACCGCATCGTTAGTGAACACACATACAAATATATGGTGGTCGACATCACCCAACGACAATCGACTAATAAAAGTCAATCCAACATATCAATCATATCATAAAGGTATGGGAATAATGTGTTTATCAAACTCTAATCATCTAAACCTAACAATCTTATCCTAGGCACCTAGTCCTTCAACGTGGGTTAACATCATTTTTCGGTTCAACATTTAGGATAATTAAGAAAGCCCGTTAGAAGATATAGATTTGAAAACATTCTCCCCTCAATCAATGACTCATTTTATAAAAGATTTTAAAAGTCTTGAAGTCATTGATTGAGTTTTCAATTATAAAAACTACGAACCGATTGTTTTGAAGCAACTCATTTACCACCATTTTGTTAAAAACACCAAATATTTTTACGAAGAATTTTAGACGGAAAAACATTTGTGTAGGAACAATGATCCTTGACATACTTTCCTTGTTTTGTTTTTAGGATAAGTGCGAATTTTGTGAAAATCGTTTAAGCGTAACACTTTCCTTTCTTGAAAAGCAGGTTGCTATCGAAATAATAGCAAGCCATAGTTTAAACACGGGTCACGATCAAATAAGCGCAAGCCATATGATTAGTGACATGTTTAGAAAATATTTACACCTCCTGCTCGAACTTCATCTATGGTCCCGTGCCATTATTGAATGACATTTCTAAGACCGCAGATGTTATCGATACCAGAAGACATGTCTTGGAAAACATATTTTTGGTATTTTTCAAATTTTTTCTGATTTTTATGGGTTTTTGTTGGTTTTATATTTTTCTATTTTCTTTTGTTGGTTTTATATTTTTCTATTTTGTTTTGCAGGTTTTATAATTTTGTATTTTGTTTTTGATAAATATATACAAAGATAGATAAGATGATATAGTAAAAGAAGATGATGATCGAGTACCGAGATAAGGATATCAAGCGACCCGTTGTAGAAGATAGAAGTCATCATCTCTTAAACATTCACCACCAAAGCAAATCAAGGCTCCGAATAGAAGGCAGAACATGAGCCTTTGAGAAAGAGAGACTTTGGCGGTTTCCCCAAACCGAAAATCCATTAGAGGAGCGGTTGAAGCTCTATTTCAAGCTAGCTTTAGCGGTGCACATAGAAGCACACCATTATCATAAATCCTGCTGCTCCTTTTAAGAACGCTAATCTAGATTCTTTGTTCGGGGTTATATCATCAACAAGAACAGCAACGTATCATCCCACTCTTTAAATTTCTTCTCATATTTCATTACTACTGAAGTCTGAAGCAATCCTTTCCAACAAGTGTCAAGAGAACAATTCCACCAAGTAGTTGAATTGATGCGATCGACCTCTTTGTATAATGCTCAAGGACTCTCCCAATACACATCATGAGGGAATGAAAACACCTCCCCATGTTCACATTTTTCATCCACGATGATCATGTATGAAGCTCAAGAACCCAAGTACACCAATACCCAAAGCTCTCCGAATACACATCATGAGGGAATGAAAACATCTTCCCATGTTCACATTTTCTTCCACGATGATCGTGTATGAAGCTCAAGAATCCAGTACACACATTCCCACCGAAAGAATAATCGATAACACCTCCTCATGTTACACATTTATCTCCCCGAATATGTCGCACTTGTGTACCTCTTTTATCTTGAAACTTTTCTAACAACACTTCCCACGTAGATGAAATACTAACACTAAGCGTCTTGATGAGTAAAACCTTGAGTTTCTGCGGTCATGACATTTGTTTTCCGAGATATCTTCAATTACTTAGAAGAATTAAGTTCATCAAGTTTACTCGTCATGAGTCAAACCTTGAGTTTCTCTGCGGTAATAACATTTGTCTTCGGGGTATCTTCAATTACTTAGAAGTATTAAGTTCATCAAGTTTACTCGCGTTTAGGTGCTTATCTCCTTACCCTTCTTTGGTTTTGATACTTGAGTCGACAACATAGTATAAGCCAAATACTTGAAATCTTTATGAGAAGAACACTTGAACTCTTGTGAGAATCAACATCTTCAAGACTCTCGACTATTTTTATTAACCCTTATGTAGACAATTTGAAGAGACCATTGAAGAAGAAAACCCGCTATACCATACTTGGCTGAAGTCAACTTCCCACATTTGTATCTTAAGCTTGCACCTAATGATGGAAGAGCGGTGTAGAGAATTTATGCTTCAAGCAAATCTCTAAGTACTCACTACCCAAACAAATATGAGACATTAACACCTCTTGCGATTATCCACAGTCATATCGTGTGACATTGAGTAAAACAAAGTAACTCCTAAAAGTGATAGTTAACCGGTCTTCAACCATCCACCTCATTCTTTGGTAACTAGATAAACCAAGTCTTCAACTCAAATTCTTAAGCCCGAGCAAGTTATCAAATAAGAACACGCCTTTGTGAAAGTCGACTTCAATCTCAAATAAGTGATAAATGATTAACTCAAGTAATCAACTTGTGTCAAATGTCCAATCGTTAAATAGTCAATAACAACGTCTCGAGGAGTCCCCGCAAAAGAATATGAGCAAGTCTAATTGGGGATTGAATCGGCATTTAAATCTCCCAATTAGTGCTCTCCCTAAACCGACAACTGCATTTGATAGGCGCCAGATTAAGAAGAAGACTTTAGATCGTTAAATGCAACTCGTCTTTAGTCTTCTAACATGTAGCGTAAAATGTATAATGATCGTAGACTCGACCTTTGATTCATTTGAGCAGTCAAGTCAAAACAGACTTAAAAGCACTTGACGCAAATGCAATTTAGATCGAGAGAATACAGGAATTCCGGTCGTTAAGTCCCAAGGAGACTCAATGGTGTGTTAAACACATGATCGAGACGATAGAATGACCACTAATGATAGCGATCGAAAGGATTAGATTGAATATTACACTCGAAAAGGAAATAAATAAAAGCGACTTAAATGCAAATTAAAGAAAGTTAAAAGATAAAATCTATTAAATAAACGCTATCACTATTTTTAAAGTGATGAGCGTTTATGATATTAATAAAATAAAATAACTTAAATAAACTATATTAACTAAAGCGTAAACTCAAAATGTCTAAAAACGTTACTTAAAACTAAAGCAGCGTTATTTACGAAAATGGCGGAGCATAAAATAAAGCGTAAAATTTATGAAATAAAAGGCCTACAGTGTAAAACTAATTTTCTTCGTGCTACATGACAAAAGAAAATTTTAGGAAAAGCAGGGTATTTTTTAGACTTTTAGATTATTTATTATGATTTAAAAACTATTTTAATCTAATTTAATTATAAAAATACTAAATGATTTTAGAAAAATAAAATTTTCTCGAGAAAATACTTTAAGTTATCTTGGTTTTAAGAAAAATAAAAAGTTGTATACTACTTAACAAAATAAGCTACTAAAAGCTAATAAAGCTACTAAGCTTAAAAGCATTCTTGGTAGTTAAATATTAAGTAATGCAAAGTTCTACCAATCAAAGTCCCTAGGGCGGTTGGTATTGAGTGTTGTGTTGGGTTTGTGAGCTAAAGGTCGGGGTGAATCCCACCCCGTCCTTTTGCAAAATAATTTTTTTTTTTTTTTAAATTTTCTTTTGCAATTTATGAATAAGGTGAAAATAAGACTTTTGTGAAAAACTTTTGTTCAAATCCTTGGAATAAGCGGTTTGAAATGCTTAAACCCTTGATGAACCAAAAGATAAGCTAACCAAACACCCTTTTTCGATTATTGAGCATAAATAAGCATGTACAACGGTCGATAAGCATTATAAGAGCAAAAATAAGCTAACTCGTAAATAGCTAAACTAAAATGAGCTCAAACAATCGAAAAGTAATAGCCAATAAGGAAAAGCAGTTGGCTCAATAAGCTACACTAGGAGACCTTAAAACTAGTTTAATGGAGGTAAAGCTAGAACTAATCCTAATAAGCTAGAGCTAAGCATCTAAAAGCTATTATATCTAAAATGTAATCTAATTAAGCTAACTAATCCTAGAAGCACTAGTCTAACAAGCAAATAAGCTAGTTCTAAGCCAATAAGCACAAAATGCAAGCTCCATGGCTGCTGTAACAGTTGGTCAGAACAGAAAATTGAGCACTTTTAACCTTAAAAATAAGCTAACTACTAAGCTTAAAATGCTGAAATGAGCTCAAACACTAACCTTTATGAACCAAAGAACACAAGGAGCTAACTTGGATACATTTTCCAGCTTATATGAGCTTGTGAGATTCTGAGAAAAAGGGGTCTGTGGGGGCTGCAGCAGGGCAGGGCCAGGGGGGTCTGTTTGGAGCTCTAAAAAGCTATCAATAAGGTATCACAAAAATCCACAAACATAAGCACTAGATAAATGAGCAACCCAAGATTGAGCATACCAATATTCAGACTATAAGGTCAAATATTAAGGAAGTTAAAACTCAAATTCAAAAGGTGTTTGGGCATTTTGGTTCCTGTAACAGTACCTGAAATGGGTTTTCGGACAGATTTTTAATGCAAATTCGAGCTAACCTAAACTATCCTAAGTGCCAAATAAAGTTACCAAATATTGAGGTGGGTATATGAGGATCCCAGAAAAGCAATTATGACAAGATTTGGACCAAAAATGAGCCGAGGAGAAGCCGTCAAACAGCAGCTACTGCTGCTGTTTTACGTGAGCAGGACAGAGCAGATATTGCACTTTTTTTTTTTGTTTTCAAAACTTGCAAACTTGTTACTCAATAAAACTACTTTTGGAACAAGTTTAAAATCATAAAACCACTTTGACTTGTAAAGTCAAAGTGGGTAAGAATGAGTTTTTGACTTAAAATAAGCTTAAACCAAACACCCTTAAAAGATTAGCATAACAAGAGAAAACAATAATCAAGCAATCCTTGGATAAAAACTGAATTAAAACTTATTCACAAAACATCTTAAGAACACATAATGACCCGAGGCGAGTTTGACTTCCAAATTAAACCCGTTTGACTTTTGTTGACTTTCTAACAAATTTGCTTAAAAGCGATTCTCAAGCTTATCAAAAGCTTTAATAGGCTTGAATGAGAATGTTTGAGTTAAGATAAACTACTTGAGAGCTTTAACACATTGGTTTGAAATTAAAATTTATAACGATGTAAGTAAAACTTGAAAATGAAATGAAACTTGGAATTAGGAATGAAACTTGATTACAAACTCTTAATTAGCTTAAATCCAATACATAGGCGATATTACATCATTTACTTTAAACTAAAACATTAATTAAAAAAAAAAACGACATTTAAGAAAATTTGAAACTACTATCTACTGCTTTTGCTTCTTTCTTCTCTCCTCTTTTATACTCCAAATGCTTCCCCTTGACTTTCTGAGCATATCCCACTAGGAATTGAGACCATTGGATGAGTCAAGTGAATTTTGGCCGTTTGATTGTTTTTGGCGCCAAAATGGGTTTAACAGGTGGATAGGTTGAGTGAAAGGGTGGAATGAGCATTTAATGGTTTTTGTTATTGTTTTGAGGTGGGGGGACAAGGGTGAGATGAAGGTGAGCTGAGGACATGGAGATGGAGGAATTTCAGGGAAAGCAGGCATGGAAGGGGTGGAAAAAGTGGGCGCCAAGTGGTGTGTTGGTTTGTTGGGAAGGTTGGTGACAGATATTAGCACCGGGGGTTCACAATTCAATTTGTGAGGGGTCCAAAGGATAAGCAAGGGTCAAAATGGTGTTAAGGGTTTTAAATACTTAGGGACCTTTGTTGTAAATTCTGATTTTCAAGGGACTAGGGCTGCCAATTCTGAAAAGTTTCTCCAAGGACTGAAAATGACAAGTTCCAAAAGTATAAGGACTAAAGTTGACATTTTGCCATTTTCCAGGGACTAATTCCGCCAATTTTGAAACTTAAAGGACCAATTTGTAATTTTCTCAAAACTTTTTATATTTTTCACCAAAGGACTAAATTTGACAACTTTTGATTTTAAAAGGACCTTTGGTGACTTTTCTTTGAAATTATGTGCTCAGGGACTATTTTTGACAATTTTTGAAACTTGGGGACTAAAAGCGCAATTTTGCAAATTTGATATGTTTTTCATCGATTTTGATATTTTGCATTTAAAACACATAAAACAACGATTTGTGATATTTTTATCATTTTGAAGCATTTTTGAGTGTTTTCGGATGATTTTGCAGTTTATATTGTATAAAATGATGAGTATTTAGAGACTCATCAATCCCATTATCGAGATATTGCTAGTCCCTAGCAATGATTTGAGAAAACATAATGGATTTTAATCTCTTTACCAAAAGCCATTACTTACGGAGTAGCCAAATGTTTCAGTTCAAGTAAGAACCATGGTACATCGATAACCATGTGATTTTGAGCAAACCACCGACTTTCAACGGTTTGATTTTGTCTTTACCGAGCCGTACCCTTACGGACTAGCCAACTCTTAGATAAATTATCGAATTATCTTTGGTGAGTCGATTACCAATTATGGATTTTCCTTCGCCTTTACCACAAGCCATAATCTTGCGGGCTAGCCAACTCTTAACTTTTAGGATATGGTGGTGAAAACCATACAATTTTGGGCAAATTGCAAGCCATATAAACGGATTTGATATATCTTTACCAAGAGCCGTTTGCTCTGGATTAGCCAATCCTTTAGTTTATCAAACATGGCGGATGATAACCAAATGAGTAAGTGTAGAACACTTACTCCAAAAAAAAAATTTTGGCCAAAAGCGGGAATTGGGTAGATAATATATGAAATTCGTGAGAATTCCCCCCACTTAGAAATGAATATAAGCCCTCGATATTCAAATCACCATGGTTATGCCGAAACAAAAAACGAAAAGGAAATACTACGGCCATTATTATGAAAGATTTTTTTTTTTTTTTTTTTTTTTTTTTTTTTAGATAATATATATATATAACATGTGGGCATCACCCCACACTTAGGTGGTAGAAAGGGGTAAGAAGAGCGAAATATGGGTGAAAACCCATATGGTGCGTCTCTTGTTTTTGATTTCAGTCGCTAGCTTGACTCGACCCGAATTCATTGGTTCATGGGAAGCAAAGTGGAAGAAACAATCTCCATCGGACTTTCATTCAAGATGTTTGGATAAACATTTGAAGCACGTGAAAGTTCCACACCGATGAGATCTGCATGAGACCTACTCAAAATGATAAGTGAAAATGCGGGGTCAAAGATAGTGTCCTCGCTCCGAAGGAGTGAAGAAGAGAGAAGTCGCATCATAAGTGAGGAATGGAAGGAAGATGTTTATAACAATTAGGATCCATTCTTCATCCTCAAATGTAGACATGTCGGGAGGAAGGGTGAAGGTAGTATCATCAATAAGCAAACTCTTATGATAGAGTACACCTTCCTCCGAGCCAATATCATCCTCAAGATCAAAATGGAAATGATCATATTAGGAGGAGATATGTCATGAGAGAGTTCACCGGAGAACTCTTCATGAAGGAAATCATTGGAAAAAGCCTCAAGCTCGGGCTTGTCAATGTAGAGTCACTATCCACAACGGGATAGGAGATGAAGTCGACTTAGCACAAAATGATTCGATCTTAGAAGCGAGGAGATTTATATTGAACAATTGTTCACTAAGTATCTCGTCCTCAATTTCCGGATCATCGAATCTCTCACTTCCTCTAAGCTAACTAGCTCGGAAGGTAGCTCCTCGACATAATCGATGTCTCCATAGGATAAAGAATCGCCAAACGCAGTACAATCGTTATCAGTTGGAGAACATCTCGACATGATCATATGGAATGTCAAGAGAGGAGAAGAATTATCATCAAGAGGCTCATCACACATATTAGGAGATAACCTCGGACTCACTGGGTTTGGAACAAGGCTCTCAACACTGACGATTCCATTTGGAATAGTGCTAGAAGGCTCGTCCCCATTATGAGAGAGTCTTTGGAAGCTACGGGTGTGATTTGAGTTGACAAGCTCTCATAATATTCCTTCACTTGAATAGAATCCTCATCATCATCGTCATCATATCAGTTCTTATATTCATCTGCTTGAAGCTTACACAACATTCTTTTCATTTGTAGCTTCTTTCGAATGCGTATTTCTTGAACTTTGAGGAAGATTACACTCCTCGTGATCGGTGAAATCTTGTGAAGGCTCGGAAGTCGATGGTGATGGAATATTGTGGGGTTGGAAATTGTCAAAGCAAGAGAATTGGAATTTTGAAAATTTTGATTCATCGGTGACATTCAAAAGTCGCATGAGGACCCCCGCATTCTCACAAGAGATAATTGGGAGAATAACTTTCACCAAAGTTCGATTGTAACATGGTTCGACTTATAGACAAGCGGAACTGTGGTGGACAATCAAACCGTAATGAGAATCATTCCACAATACTCGCATGAGTAGGATTCGTATTGGGGTTGTGGAGGTAGGTAGGAAAAATCGGTGTTTCATTTGAAATGGGATCGGGATTACCGACAAATTTGTCTCCGAAACCCACATTGGTACATCGCCGACAATTTCCACCGTTAAAGGGACCTCCACACCGGGAACATGTCAAATACCATGACATAGAGAATTAAGCAGATAAGAGGATAAGAGATGAAGAATTAAGCAGTTAGAGGGTAAGAGAATGGAGAATTAAAGCAGGTTTGAGGATAAAGAAATGTAGAATTAAGCAGTTAGAGGATAAAAGATGGATATTTTTGGATTTTTGAAAATATCTTTGCAAAAGCAAAGAATGAAAAATATTTTTGGCGTTTTAACACTTGAAAAAGTGTTAATGAACTTTGGAGTTTTTGAAAACTTTACAAAAACTTTTACAAAGGATGGGATATGTGCAACAATGGATCCGAAAAGGCTAAACTAAGCTTAAGCCTCCCGTGACGCGCGTAAAAATTTGATTATTTGAGCAGTCAAGTCAAAACAGACTTAAAAGCATTTCGACGCAAATGCAATTTAGATCGAGAATCTGAGGAATTCCGGGTCGTTAAGTCCCAAGGAGACTCAATGGTGTGTTAAACACATGATCAGACGATAGAATGACCACTAATGATAGCGATCAGAAAGGATTAGATTGAATATTACACTACTGAAAAAGGAAATAAATAAAAGCGACTTAAATGCAAATTAAAGAAAGTTAAAAAGATAAAATCTATTAAATAAACGCTATCACTATTTTTAAAGTGATGAACGTTTATGATATTAATAAAATAAAATAACTTAAATAAACTATATTAACTAAAACGTAAACTCAAAATGTCTAAAAGCGTTACTTAAAACTAAAACGCAGCGTTATTTACGAAAATGGCTGGAAGCATAAAATAAAACGTAAAATTTATGAAATAAAAGGCCTACGAGTGTAAAACTAATTTTCTTACGTACTACATGACAAAAGAAAATTTTAGGAAAAAGCCGGGTATTTTTTCGACTTTTAGATTATTTATTATGATTTAAAAACTATTTTAATCTAATTTAATTATAAAAAATACTAAATGATTTTAGAAAAATCTGAAATTTTCTCAGAAAATACTTTAAGTTATACTGGTTTTAAGAAAAATAAAAAAGTTGTATACTACTTAACAAAATAAGCTACTAAAAAGCTAATAAAGCTACTAAGCTTAAAACTGTTACTGGTAGTTAAATATTAAGTAATGCAAAGTTCTACCAATCAAAGTCCCTAGGGCAGTTGGTATTGAGTGTTGTGTTGGGTTTGTGAGCTAAAGGTCAGGGGGTCGAATCCCACCCCTGTCCTTTTTGCAAAATAATTTTTTTTTTTTTTTTAAATTTTCTTTTTGCAATTTATGAATAAGGTGAAAATAAGACTTTTTTGTGAAAAACTTTTTGTTCAAATCCTTGGAATAAGCAGTTTGAAATGCTTAAACCCAACAGTGAACCAAAAGATAAGCTAACCAAACACCCTTTTTCAGATTATTGAGCATAAATAAGCATGTACAACAGTCAATAAGCATTATAAGAGCAAAAATAAGCTAACTCAGTAAATAGCTAAACTAAAATGAGCTCAAACAATCGAAAAGTAATAGCCAATAAGGGAAAGCAGTTGGCTCGATAAGCTACACTAGGAGACCTTAAAACTAGTTTAATGGAGGTAAACGCTAGAACTAATCCTAATAAGCTGAGCTAAGCATCTAAAAGCTATTATATCTAAAATGTAATCTAATTAAGCTAACTAATCCTAGAAGCACTAGTCTAACAAGCAAATAAGCTAGTTCTAAGCCAATAAGCACAAAATGCAAGCTCCATGGTCTGTGTAATGATTGGTCGAACAGAAAATCGAGCACTTTTAACCTTAAAATAAGCTAACTACTAAGCAAAATGTGAAATGAGCTCAAACACTAACCTTTATGAACCAAAGAACACAAGGAGCTAACTTGGATACATTTTCCGACTTATATGAGCTTGTGAGATTACGAGAAAAGTGCATGAAATTGCAGCAGGGGGCTGGGGGGTCGTTTGGAGCTCTAAAAGCTATCAATAAGGTATCACAAAAATCCACAAACATAAGCACTAGATAAATGAGCAACCCAAGATTGAGCATACCAATATTCGAGACTATAAGGTCAAATATTAAGGAAGTTAAACTCAAATTCAAAAGGTGTTTGGGCATTTTGGTTCTATGTGATAAGACGAAATGGGTTTTCTGGATGATTTTTAATGCAAATTCGAGCTAACCTAAACTATCCTAAGTGCCAAATAAAGTTACCAAATATTGAGGTGGGTATATGAGGATCCCGGAAAAGCAATTATGACAAGATTTGGACCAAAAATGGCCGAGGAGAAGCCACAAACAAGCTTGACTCTGCTTTTTTTTCGTGGCGAGACAGCGGATATTGCACTTTTTTTTGTTTTCAAAACTTGCAAACTTGTTACTCAATAAAACTACTTTTGGAACAAGTTTAAAATCATAAAACCACTTTGACTTGTAAAGTCAAAGTGGGTAAGAATGAGTTTTGACTTAAAATAAGCTTAAACCAAACACCCTTAAAGATTAGCATAACAAGAAAACAATAATCAAGCAATCCTTGGATAAAAACTGAATTAAAACTTATTCACAAAACATCTTAAGAACACATAATGACCCGAGGCGAGTTTGACTTCCAAATTAAACCCGTTTGACTTTTGTTGACTTTCTAACAAATTTGCTTAAAAGCGATTCTCAAGCTTATCAAAAGCTTTAATAGGCGAATGAGAATGTTTGAGTTAAGATAAACTACTTGAGAGCTTTAACACATTGGTTTGAAATTAAAATTTATAACAGATGTAAGTAAAACTTGAAAATGAAATGAAACTTGGAATTAGGAATGAAACTTGATTACAAACTCTTAATTAGCTTAAATCGATACATAAAGCGATATTACATCATTTACTTTAAACTAAAACATTAATTAAAAAAAAAACGACATTTAAGAAAATTTGAAACTACTATCTCTCGCTTTTGCTTCTTTCTTCTCTCTCTTTTATACTCCAAATGCTTCCCTCGACTTTTCGAGCATATCCCACTAGGAATTGAGACCATTGGATGAGTCAGTGAATTTTGGCCGTTTGATTGTTTTTGGCGCCAAAATGGGTTTAACAGTGGATAGGTTGAGTGAAAGGGTGGAATGAGCATTTA
The DNA here is from genome assembly GCA_022545495.1 of Chrysanthemum lavandulifolium. Taxonomy (NCBI): domain Eukaryota; kingdom Viridiplantae; phylum Streptophyta; class Magnoliopsida; order Asterales; family Asteraceae; genus Chrysanthemum; species Chrysanthemum lavandulifolium. The sequence goes on along the minus strand of CM040244.1, from coordinate 136,182,713 downwards.
ATGGTTTTGTTATTGTTTTGAGGTGGGGGACAAGGGTGAGATGAAGGTGAGGCGAGGACATGGAGATGGAGGAATTTCGGAAAGCGGGCATGGAAGGGTGGAAAAAGTGGCGCAAGTGGTGTGTTGGTTTGGTGGGAAGGTTGGTGACCGGATATTAGCACTGTGGGGTTCACAATTCAATTTTGAGGGGTCCAAAGGATAAGCAAGCGGTCAAAATGGTGTTAAGGGTTTTAAATACTTAGGGACCTTTGTTGTAAATTCGATTTTCAAGGGACTAGTCGCCAATTCGAAAAGTTTCTCCAAGGACTGAAAATGACAAGTTCAAAAGTATAAGGACTAAAGTTGACATTTGCCATTTTCGAGGACTAATTCCGCCAATTTTGAAACTTAAAGGACCAATTTGTAATTTTCTCAAAACTTTTATATTTTTCACCAAAGGACTAAATTTGACAACTTTTGATTTTAAAAGGACCTTTGGTGACTTTTCTTTGAAATTATGTGCTCGGGGACTATTTTGACAATTTTGAAACTTGGGGACTAAAGCTGCAATTTTGCAAATTTGATATGTTTTCATCGATTTTGATATTTTGCATTTAAAACACATAAAACAACGATTTGTGATATTTTATCATTTTGAAGCATTTTGAGTGTTTTCGATGATTTTGCAGTTTATATTGTATAAAAATGATGAGTATTTAGAGACTCATCAACCTTCTTCAAGATTGTTCAGTTGGGGAATAGATAGTTAACATCTTCAACTCACACCAAAAGCATCCCACCAAAATCATCCCATTAACTTACATCTTGCAAATCCCTTAACTAAAATCTCTCCCAATCAAACAAGAACGAAAGATGTTCATCAAGGAAATCGGCAATAAGGCCGCAACGAACACACAAGATGGTAACGCCAAACTACGGTCACATCAAACAAGAACAGAGATTGTTGGAATCATCATGTTGATGTATCGTGAGGCATTAACCGAAGCACTTTGTCGATAAACTCATCAATCAGTGAAGATGTCAACCAACGGCTTAGAAGAGAAACTCCATGTGAAGATTACCCGATAATAAGAAGCTCGGTTCTTACATGAGTTTCGAGTCGTATGACCATTTAAACTCTCAAATATCAATCGACAATGCAAAAATTCACACTTCTTCTCCCTCAAGAATTGCATACGGAGATGCCATTCTTGACTAAATAAGTGAAAATCATCCGAATGTTCTATTCACACTTCTCTCCATAAAATCGGCACATGATGTCGCCATCTTCATTATAATCGAGCAAGTGGAATTAGAAAACAATCGGTGGTAGCTCGGTTCACTTGATGACCAAGCGCATGGAAAAAGTATGAAGCATGTTGATGAGAATGGTCATAATAAGAAGATTTCTCTTCTTGAAGATAATCGCATCAAACGCATACATTTCTTTTCTTTGGAGAGCGAGGCATGAACCAAGTGTTCATACGTCATAAGAAGATTTCTCTTCTTTCAAAGATAATTCGCACTGAAACGTACCCATTTCTTTTCTTTAGAGTACGAGGCATGAACTGTTGTGTTCATACGTCATAAGAAGATTTCTCTTCTTTCGAAGATAAAGCGCACTTACACGTACACTTTTCTTTTCTTTAGAGTACGAGGCTTGAACTGATGTGTTCAAACGTCACAATCTCTCTCTTTTCGACTCTCTAGGCAAAACATATAATCATCCCCATTATCATTCGATGGGCTCTTTGTCGTGACGGTGATGGAAAACCCAATATGATGAATTTGACCACAAGTAAACTAACCCGAACTCGTGACTTAAACTTGCACATATGTAACAAAGAGCGGTGCCGAGACTTCATGCCCATTTGAATCTCTAAGTACTCTATACTCTTCAACCAACCAACCATCGAGTATTAGGCGTATATCACCTCTTGAAAATCCACAATTGAATGTGACATCGAGCACTACAACGTAACTCCCTGTAAGTGATAGTTATTTTGTGGTGATAAGAGCCCAATTCCCCCAAGTGGTAAAAGAAAAGGTAAAAGTCACCCAACAATAACTAGATTTCCAAGTCTTCGTTTTTAATAATAAGCTTGAACAAGGATCATGAAGAATCTTCATCCAACCATCCCCGATACCTTCAGATACTAAGTACACTCGCCCATGAGATTTCACTTCAAACTCAAATAAATAATAGTGAATTAACTCCGTTGTCACATCTTGTTAAAAGCTCAAATCTAGCCTCCTTTGATCTTTAAGCGAACTATGATAATGGTTTCATCCCGACCATGGTAACAAGCACGAACCCGTAAAACCAATTAATAACCATCTTGTCATGGCGAAAATCCAAACACACATCTCAGGTTCATGAAATACACCCTTTTATCCTTTCTTGAGCGAAATCGTAGCACCAACATCAAGAAAGATCCGATTACTCTCTCTTCTCCAAGATGGTTCTATCAAAGCGGATTTTACAACTCTATGGTTTAAACAGGAATAGTTTCTTCGCGAGATTTTACAAAACCAAGAATAAACCGTATGATAGACCGGAAATACACTTCACTAATACCGGGATGTTTCCATTGTCACGGATTTTACAAGTCTATGATTTAAACCGAAAAATAGGTTCTTCGCGGGATTTTACAAAATAAAGACAAAACCGTAAACAATGTAACTTGAATATGTTATGACGACTTTGATTTCAATGAATATCTGTTTTAGGGGAACATCTGCGGTTCATCAACGGTCCATTATCCAACATCATCAACTATCCAATAAATACTTTGGTAAACACCTCCTCCACATATTCGGCGGTACATTGCGGTGACCACTTGGTGAAGTAAACTCGATATACCAAACTTGATCATGAAGTAGAATTCCCAGTTTGTTACTTAAACTTGTACTAATCCTTGTGAAAAGAAAAGGTGTACCCAATGTACCAAACCTCTTGACATATCCTCAAGCGCATGAGACACGAAGTGATAGTTACGTTGTGGGTTAAGCGAGAAAGAATCACAACCGTAATTAAATAGCCAAGTCTTTATCACCCTCGATAAGCGCCCAACAAGTCATCTTGGCGAAATGGTAGAAAGAAAGAAGACAAAATAAGTGGGCGAGCCCGAAATCTTCACTTCAAAGCCAAATAAAAATATCGTACAACAACCCGTAGTTGAATTTGTTCAATTAAGTCAAGCCGTGACAAAATATTCTCTCGTGAAAATGCATAGACCAAAGTATCAAATCGCATATCACAACAAATCTCACCATCAAAACTAAATCGACAAAACTCATCAAATAGCAAGTCTTACATTATCCATATTCTCATTTGTTTGTTAATTCACAAAATGCACACATAAGCCAATGATAAATGCAAAACCATCCAACCCTTATTCAATTCCAAGCATCAAGGCCCAATTTTCAAACGAACTTGTATATCAATCACTAATACTCCCGTTGTGATAAAATAGAAATTGTAAGACAATCTCCAAAATTTCTATCAACCTCCAAGCAACGTGATTATTCCATTCAAACTCCAAAGCCCAAGTGAGGTCACCACTTTTTCAATCCATAAAATATGTCAAAACCGGATAATACATTTTGATCTATTAATGCGATCTGTCCATCATTTTAGTACAACATAAGATAAGTCAAGTCCAATAATCATTGAAAGCGACCCGATAACTAAGTTAAGTGTGAGCCGATCCACGACAACAAAGCCCATCCATCCCAAACATTACAATACGGATATAAAGTATACCCTAATCCCACGCAACCCTAAACCAAATCTACGAAATAATACGCCTCTTTCATAACCCTAATATCTCTCACCCAATCCGCCTCCTCCTAACAATACATCATGCGCCTCCATCTAATACATCTATCCTCATCTCAATAACCACCACATCAAACATTAAATCCAAAAGATACTAGTTAATCATTTCATTTCTCGAATGGGATTGGACAAGTCCTCGCCACAGGGATGGCACAAAGTTGAATCTGAGAAGCCACAGGGATGGTTTAGGATGTTGTTAGTACCACAGAGATGGTATTGAGTGTTTAGTGATAGCCATGAGATCTTCGAACAGTTTCAAGGTAGGTTTTAACTTGTTTGATTTTCGTTTAATTAGAGTTAATGAATGACCGAATCAATGTCGTGATTTAACATAGTTGTTAACATCATACGTATATTCGAAAATTATCAAACAACAATTTGGTCAATGATGAAAGTGTTCGGGGAAAGACCTCATGGTCGTAATAAACAATTGCATCCTCAAACTTTTAGAGATCATTGTAGTGTTTTGTGAATGGACCTAAATGGTCTTGATGAAATATTAGCCAAACACGAAAGTATCTCGAGATAACTCAGCGGGTCTTTATTCGAATGATATTGAAACTTTTGTTATCGGTTTAGGTTGTAATGGGTCGAGATCGATGATGAAATCATAATAAGGTTGTTTGGATCTAATAAAGGTCTTGAGAAATGTTTACAAACCCTTGATGAGATATGAGATCTTGTAATGGTTAAATATGGTGTTTGAGTCGTGAAACTTGATGTTGGTTTATGTTATTGTGGTCTTTGGTATATGGTTGCTTGAGGTTGAGTCTTGTTGTGGTCACGGTCATACTTCTCATTCTACATTTCTGTCCCGTTGGTTAAGGTCACAAGTCGCTAGACTTGAAGACAATCGCTAGCCTAGTAATGAGTCAATTTGCTACCAAGTCGCTAGCTTATTGACACAAGTCGCTCGACAAGTCATGTCAAGTCGCTATTGACTTTTATGTCAAGTCGCCATTGACTTGAGTTGACTAAAGAGTCAACTCGCTATGTCTCAACTCGCTACATGATAAAAGTACAAGTCGCTAACGCTTTTTTTTCAAAAAAACAAGTTGCTAACTAGTAAAGACTAGTCGCTATCATCTTAAATCGCTAACTTATACATACAAGTCGCTAGCTAGAACATAAGACTTTTTCCGGCGTTTTTTCTGTTTTCCGTTCATCGTTACCCAGAAAAAGTGACAAAGATTGCATCTTTTGACCCATGTAAAACATTAAAGGATGTATAAGCTGAATGAAACCATATGACCAATAAAACATATTGGACAAAGTATTGTTTTGGACAATAATGACCATTATCTTGTTTGACCAAAAGATATGACACGAAGCTGTTATCATCAAAGTTAACAATAGTACAGGTTTGTTTAGACAAGCAAAGACCACATGACAATATAAATTTGTTTTGACCAATAAAGCATAAGTTTCAAGACAAGAACAGTTTACCTAAAACCATATTCGACCAACAAAAGTACCAAATACAGTTTCACCAAAACCATATTCGACCAACAAAAGTACCAAATACAGTTTCAAACAAATAACAAAACCATAAAAAATCATCAAAACACAACAACCTGTCTCTGATACCAATTGAAGGATCGTAATATTTATTGTGTTGATGATTCGGGTGGTCTTGGATGATCAAAATACATGTTTGCCATAGTTAGAGAGTTAGTAGAGAGAGAGAGTGTTCTTGCTAGAGGTTTACACAAAGTATGGAATATTAGATTGAATGAGAAGCACCACCCCTTCCATGGATGGAAGGGGTATTTATACTTACAGACACAACGACCTCCTATTGGCCTGTGGATCAGGGATACAGTGGGTAAAGACCCGTCCTTCCTCCACGATGATGCACTAAGCTAAACTATGCTACAAAATAATAAATAAACTACTAAATAACGAAACTAACGACAAGTCTACGAGCTAATTTATGCTAGATAATATTTGGGGTGACCGACTCTTCACTATGGAATTTTCTAATTCCTAACAAAAGATCTAAGGTATTTCATATTTACCTCATTAAGAGATTTGAGCACTCCGTGAGTGCGTTTTAATCTCTCCTATTACAATATTACATAATTAAAATTACGGCGCTATTAGTTCTGGTAACTATTTCATCTAATTCTGACGTAACCATATTGCAATTTATTAAAATATTTAATAAAATCTTTTGACTATTTAGTTCTGACGTAACCTTTTTATTAGATTCTGACGTAACCACTATATATCGGTTATATATAAAAATCGACCTTTGATTAAAATTAATTACGTCGTAACCCTTATTTTGGATTACGACGTAACCATTCCTGACCTATTAATATTCTAAAAATATTGAATTCTGACGTAACTATAGTATCGAATTACGTCGTAAATTTAGAGGTGGTATAAAAACCTTCTGACATAAAACTAGGCTTTACACATATTTTCACCGCCCACACAAACAGTAAAATTTTCTCTCTGAAAATTTTTCTTCAAAATCACTTCATCTAATCATTCTCCATGGCTGGTAAGATCTATCAATACTCTTTTTGATTTATTTCTTTTGATTATTTCAATTAGGGTTTTATTTTAATATTTTAGGGATCTTGCCCATTCGAATTAATTATTGATGTTGGAATGATTAATTGATATTTTTGATAATTTCCCCATGTTATTTTGATTCGTGTCCTATTACTACGGGTTGATTTTGGTGTTTTGGCTTTATTTAAAATCGGGTTTTGGGTCAAACACAAACTTAGTGGGTTAGGCGCGGTCCCTCAGCACTAATAGGTTAAAAATATATCAAAACTTTTCACCACTTGATAAAAATTGATGGTTCAGGCGTAATCTATAGGTAATCAAACCATCGTGGTCTGATTTTACGGGAAATGCAGGCGTGGCGGGGGTGAGTTCTGTAAGTAACCTATAGCGTAATTACGGCATAGCGGTTTGTCATAGCTTCTGCCGTAACCTTTGAAATTTTCTAATTACAGGCGTAACTTTTGTTTTGGTTCTGTAGTAACTTGACTTATCGATTAGGTGCACTTCTTGTTTCTTGTCTTATTTTCGGTGCAAACAACCCCGTGAATTGGCCTAGGTTTTTGGCACACCTAATCTTTGGTATTAGGAAATTGTGCATGGAAGAGTATGAAATTAATGGCAAAGGATATCGGTCAACCCGAGGCTCTTGATTTTGAGGCATTTGGTACTTTGGCAAATGGTAAAAGGCGGTAGGAGATTGAGAAAGTTTTGCAAAATCAAGTTCACATGTCTTCTTGGGGATTTCACATGTCTTTGCTTGGTTGAGGTTGTTTCAAATCACGGGCGGTCATTCGAATCGTTCGTGAATTCCTTGCTAGTGTGGAGTTTAAGGCGAGGTTGATGATGATGAAGTGGATTCTATGTTTTTCCAACTTGGGGGTGTTTGGAGGAGATTGACTCTTAGGGATTTTACTATGCGTATGGGTTTGTACACGGAGGAGGAGATGGAGACTGGGGCTTTTAAGAGGTTCTATAACACATGCTGGAAAGAAGGGACGAGAATCAGGACCTTGCTGCTTATTTTGATCAGATCGCTGTCTCAGGGGGTATAATCTGAGGAGCCCTCCATCGTATGTTATGGTGAGGATCCCAATTCGGCGACTTGTGCACCGCCTTCTTGCTTGCTCGATCCGAGCAAGGCACTCAGCCAAGGAGAAGATGACCATGGATGATCTTTATCTGATGCAACGAATAGAAGGAGGAAACAACATTGATGTTCCTTATTATTTGGCTAGGTTTATGGTTGTGGGTGCTAGGGGTTTTACGGTAGGAGTCCTTTGCGGGGCACATTCATTGGGAGATTGGCTAGGGTTTTGATCTTATGGTAGTGCGGCTTTGGCCCGATTGACCATTGGTAGGGATACTTATTTGATTGGCTTTGCCTAAGCTTGTAGAGTTTGGGTTGCATCCGGGATGTTTATGGTGCGATTACTGTGGGGCCCTAGGAGAAGAAGGGGAACCTAGTGGTGCGGTGGTGAGCCGGGAACATGTGCCTAGGGGACGAAGAAGGGCATATGTGAATGTAGGGGAGAGGTTGCAGATCATTGATGAGAGGCTTGAGGGAATGTCATCCCACTTCAACGAGGAGATTGAAAGCCTCGAAGTGGGTCTATATGGTCTTAGTAACCGGTTTGAGGGTTTTGGTACATTGAATCGGTCGTGGCTCGGCATGATTACTTTCATTGGAGTGCGAATCGGACTAGTCGGATCTCTGACACATGCATTTGAGTCACCCAGGTGGGAAGGTCCGAGATCGTGTACCGACCCAACATCCCGATATCGAGTCGAGGGGGTGGCCTCATGCATCAGGAGCCACTCCTGGAAGCTTCTGAGCACTCCATATGAGCCCTCCTAATTTCACTCTATGGATCATGATCTCCCAGGGACGAGTGATTTCCCATTTGATGAAACAATTTTAAAACTATTTGAAACTCAAGTACGTAATAACTTAACTATGTGGATATTTGCTTGTTCTATCATTAATTGTACCGTCGGATACATAATTTTCACGGTATGTTGTGCGGGTTTTGATTACGTGACCACGATTACGGCGTAACCTTATGATTTAGTTACGCCGTAACCCTACTGCGATGAACAATTTTGGAAGCAACACAATTAGTTAAGGCCAATTCAATTCAACAAACATTAGCCACCCCATGACCCACCTTCAACCTTTGGTGAGACATCTTGAGCAACCATTCGAGAGAGGAGTTTATTTCTTTCTTGATTATTTTCATTTCTATCTTATTTTCCTTTCTCTTGTACAAATGGGACTTTGTACACTTCAAGTGGGGATAGAAATAGAAATGAAGTGTATGATTACTTAGCTTACTTGCCCTAATTTTCTAGTTGGTTTTAAAAATTTAAGCTTATTTGAAAAAATTTGTCATGTTTTAACCAAACTAGAATCACATAAAGCCGAGCACACTTTAACCCTTATTGCCATTGGTGAGATTTAGCCTTTCCGTTTCCCCATTTTACCCAAATCTACCATAAATTGAGTGTGTTGATAGTATTGTAAACTTTAGAACTTGGCTTTTACATCACTTGAGACCATACAGTAGTGTATCAAGTTAACAAGTGCATTTGGAAAAGGCAAATTGAAAAAGTAAATGTTTTAGGATTTCACCCAAATAGCCTATATGTGTTCACTTGTGTGCGTTTATCGATTAGTCGCATTGGCTTTTCGACCCCGTGTTTACCCTCTTTGTTGCACTAACCTTTAGTGCAAGATACCCCTAGTTACACCCTTTTTGAGCCTATCCTTTCATGTTCCTACCCATATTTTCGTTACACCCTTACACCTTAGCCTACCGTGTAGTTTACCTTTTTACCTAGAAGCCATTGTTCACCCTAGTTTGAGGTTCAAATAAAGAAGCCTATATCATCATCTATATCTAGCTAAAGATCGTCGAAGACCCAAAGTTATCACCTTATGTTCGGCTCAAGTGGGGGGAAATATATCATTATATCTCAAGCATATTGTAGTATATGTTAAAAAAAATTGTAGCATGATTGTTTAAAGTGCGAAAAAGTATAAGCACTACATGAAGAAAATTGGCATTGAGAGTAATCTTCTCGATCACGTTCAATGGTTGGAAGAATAGTTCAAGAATAAATTATGATGGATTCCGGAGGCATGTACTGACCTTATAAAGATGAACCTTGAATTATTGGTTGGGCGATGGCAACTCGGTTTTAAGCTAAAAACTATTTGTTTTCTCTTTTTCCTTTTCGCCCATTATTTATCCCATGCCTATCCTTACACTTTTTGTCGTGAAGCTTGTCTAGGTGATGCAGCGAGCAATCCTTGATGTCTTGGCCATGGATTTGGTCATGTATCATTGATTTTGTCCACTTCGCCGTGACACGTTAGTAATGACACTATCCCTTTAAGCCTTTGATACTCAACCCAACATTGCTTTCTAAAATTGTTTTAACCTTAGCTCTAGTGGTGGAGTTGTGTGTAATTGCCAAGCTTATGATAGAATACTTACTATGTCCGTGCAATTGAGTGATCACCCTGAAATTAACACTTAGAATAGGATGAGTGAGAGTGTTTTCGTTCCCATTTCGTGAGGTTTTCGGTTCTTATTAATATTCTAGCATGGAAATCATAACTGCGCATTCGTCATGAATGTATCTTTTGCCGTCTAAATTAGTCTACTTGAGGGCAAGTAGAGTTTAAGTGAGGGGATATTTGATAACATCAAATTGTCCTGAGTTTCTAAGCATTAATTTCCCCCTTTATCATCACATTTTGATTATATTATTAGTGAAAACATCCTTATTCCTTGTTATTTCATTTGAGCGCATTGAAGTAAGAAAAGCGCAAGCGGGCGTTTTCAAGAACTATTGATTCAACTTTCTCTTAATACGGGCGTAACCAAGTGATGAAGTTACGATGCAACTAGAATTTCGAAGACTCGGCGTAACCATCGACAGGTTACTCGTAACTCACGATTACAAAGACTACGGGTAGCTATCGACAAACTCTGCCGTAACAAATATTTACAACGGATTATAGCGACTACGGCGTAACACCAAATTAAGTTCTGCCGTAGCCAATGGATGTCTGCTTGAAGATTAAAGGAATTCTGGCGTAACTAACTAATAAGATTCTGTAGTAACTATTTTGAAACCTATAAATAGTCGATGATTTCATCAGTATTTGATATCTCTCCTTTCCCAAACCTTCTAGGGTTTGGGGAGATCAAAACCCAGAAGAAGAAGCATGGTTTAGGAGCATGAATAACGAAGTCCTCATCTACGATTTCCTTTGTATTCGAGTTTAGATTCTTTTTATATTTTTATAGATCTTATATTATGAATTCATGTTACTAATCATAGTTTGCATTTATGTTATTGTTATTCTCTATAATTCTTTATAGACATTTGCTAGTCTTTTCATAGATCGCTAGCCTTGGTAGTATTATAAGCTTGGTAGTATCTAAAGGACTGGGAGATATGACCAACTGACCCCAGTCGATAGATGGCAGTATGGGAGGAATTGGCCATAGTACGACCACTCTTAGGTGTGCGAATCGACCAAAGGATCACTTATCAAGTGGGTATTTAAGAGGTTAGGGGAATCTAAGTTCCTAACGGCGGGTTCCCACAAATCTAGATCTAGTAAATTTGGTGCTTAATAATTGCTATTAGGTTGCGAATGATCCGGGTGACTGCTCATCTTGGTGAGGAATCTAAGAACCATAGGCCATGACAGAATCGACCAAAGGAGTCGGTGATAATTAACCACTATATTGAATATTCTTATCGAGAATCTATTCATATTCGCATTCTTTGTTAAGCTTTGTTTATCTATCTCTTTTACCTAAATTTACGGTGTGTGTGTAAGCGAATATTGGCATATCTATGGATTATAATGACCTTGTCTACCATATATTATCTATGTTTTATCTAATCATCTTAGTTCTTTCAAAGGTCGCATGACTCTCTTGGGGCGATACTCGGTTACCTAAGGCTTTACCACATCGATCGGGTACTCTGCCCGTTAGTATGTGTCTATCCTAAGTTATTCAAGTTTTATAAATATTAAAAGCAGGATGAAATAGCACATCATGCTCAACTCACCATGTCCTCATAGATGAAGATTTGGCTAGCCCACAAGTTCATGGCTTATGGTAAAGGCAGTGGAACACCATGACTAGTCACAGTTAAGCGGCTTGGTAAAGACAAGTCAAATCCGTTGATGGTTTGTGATGGTTTGCTAAAAACCATTAGGGTATTCAACACACCATTGATTCACGTTCTAAGTGTTGGATTGATGGCGGTTCACTAGGGTGATGTCATGATTCCTCAAGAACCAGACTAGCCCAAGAGTGAGTAGCTACTTGGTAAAGGCTTATCAACACTACTCAGTTCTTGATCTTTCTTTGGTTCACGATCTGCTATTCTAGGAGTTGCTGATGAGATCTTGGACTTCATTGATGTATCTGGTGGTTCTAAATGTTCTGCTGGTGCTTACTATGGTTTCAGTTGCTGGTTTACTCAATCCTCTTGCATGGTGAAGCTCTATCTGTAAACTTGAAGTTAACAGCGTCAAATTCAAGTTTAGGGGAGGATTTTTAGGAATTATGTAAAAGTGGGCTCCTGCTGATAAGGTTCCTGCTGATAGTAGAATAGTTTCTGCGGATAGTGAGGTTTCTGCGGATAGTGAAGTTTCCTCTGATAGTTGTTTTGTTTCTGCGGATATGTAGTTTCCACTTTATTAGTTTATTAGTTACGATATGCATGAGTTAAAATAGGAATAGATAGTGCATATCTTTTACGTGATTAGCAAGCTGCAAAGTTAGGGTTTCTGGTACTATAAAAGAATCTAGAGGCTAGGGTTTTATGTACGTGTTTCAATAACAATAATAATGAACTAATATAGATCCATAGAGGATCAAGTTATTGGTGTTTATCGTCTTCTTGAGTATTGTATTTATTTTCCGCGTGAATACAATTCTTGCAAAGGTTCTCCATAGTTGTCTTGTGATTACACAGGATAGCTATACTCTTTCTAGGCTCATAAGATCTATCTGGGACTGAACCCAACAGAAACATTTGTCTTTTTGGCGACAAACATTTTGTTTTTAGAATCAGAGCATGAGGTTTCAAAAACTAGATTAAGCATGGCTCTGTTCTTTCTTTTAAAAACGGTTACTGCCTGAAATGACAATAAACCATCATTTTTCTCCATCTCTTTTTTTTTAACAGAAATAAAATATATTACAACTAATCGAACTTCATCTAAAGACCCGTGCAATTCTTTGAATGACAAATCTAAGTCCGTAGATGTTATCGAAACCAGATAACATGAAATAAGAAAGACAATATTTTTGGACTTATTGTCAAGATAAGTTCTTAAATATTTCAAAGACTTAACAACTAAGTAACTAAGATATTTACTTAAACTTATTAGCTAAGTTTAACTAGATATTTAACATTTCCGGTTTTAGACATAACATACATTTAACACCAATCAAAACTAGACTAGGCCCAATCTATACATTATAAGCCCTTTAGGTTCATAATAATCATATTAGAAAAGTGACATTTCACTTTTTCCATTTTCGCGTAAACTTCGTACATTTCAAGTTTTACGCGTTTTCAACCTACTTTTCTAGGTTTTAACAGCGTTTACGCACTCCATTAAACTTATCACTCATCTAATATACTTTTATAGAGTATAATGATAAGTTTTAACATTACTTAGAATTTTTATATTTTTAAGATACCCGATTTTACGTTTCGTGATTTAAATACTTTCCGTTAGCAATTACCGGGACCAAAACTTACTCTGTAAATCAAGATATTATCAAAATGACTAACTAAGTCATCCATATAGGCATTTGGACGAAATTTATGCACATCACCAAGGCCTTGGTGGCTTGGTGATGATCCATTGAATATTTATGCATAATGTGTACCTTTTAACCATAGAATGCAAAATTTCTTAGGAAAACTAACCTCCTCAACATGCTATAAAACCAAGACTTATTCTCTTCCTTTTCTATCATAAAAATCTGACCATAATCATATTCCAAGAGATATTCATCTTTGATTATTAAGCTACAAGTCCTACATCATAGTTGAAGCTCTTGTAAAGTTTCACATGATCCTTATACTAGTTTGCATTCCTTTGGTGATTTGCAAGCCACACAAGAAGAATTTCTAGTAGAAGTCTTAAGTATTGTCCAAGTGGTCCTAAGTGATTTCAAGCTACAAGTTCTACTTAGTTTACAAAGCTCGTGTCAAGCTTTCTTTGATCCTTGTCCTTGTTCTTTGATCTTGATCCTAAGTTCCCTTTTAAGTTAGGCCAAAAGTTGTAAGACTAATCTTAATCATCATCCTTGTTACTATGATTTTATGCATGTTTTGTTTAGCTATATATGTTGATCATCTTGTACAAAACACAAGTAAACATTTATATAAACTTACTTATGACTTATGTGAAATTTTATGTTAATAAGCTATTAAAACAAGTAACGTGTGCTATAAAATCGACAAAACCATGAACCTAAGACCTTAAATGAATCCATAAAGTTATATAGGCGTTCAAAAAAAAACCATATCAATCCAAATCAACTAAATCGGACTTGTGGTTTAAAAGTTACGCCTAGATAAGTTACTAAAAGGAAATATCGATTTTTGTCAAAAGTAAGCTGTCCAAATTTTGAAATACAATTTTAACAACTTTGGAATCCAAAATAACAAAAGTGTAAAACATGAAAGTTGTCCGGAATGATATTTTACGTCTACCTCTACAAGATCTTGGCCTGAAAACGCACGATGAGGGCTGGGCAGTGCGGGCTATTCAGACTCGAAACATAATTTTTCCAAAAATCTTTTCTCATTCGACCTAGTTTCCGAACTTGATAATTTACCAAACTTACCAAACTTCACTACTAACCTAGAATATCATTTCCATAAAATAAAATCATACACTTGACCCTCATAATAGTGTTTTCTCAAATAGCGGAAATAATGACCGTTTACCCTTTTTTGAACTTATAACCAAAACCATTTTGACCTATTTCATAATTCATAACAATTACCTAAGTGTTATATATAAATTCATAACCATAATCATTAACGAAATACGACAGAACCCTCATTATAACTCTTATGAGTACAAAGTATACGTTTTAAATATTAAAAATGTAACATGTTAGTAGGGAGCTTCATGTGAGGGGCTTCTTGGGGTTGACGTATTGAAGAGTTGCTGCATTTATGATTTTAAGTGTCCTAGCTCCTCATACGTTTACTACATGACCTCTGAATTATGATGGACCGAACAGTGGTACGATATTTAACTAGACATGTTTTATAAACTAGTAAGCCGTTTCCTTAACAACATACACGATTACTATGAACTACCATGTACAATATTATCATCAATATAATGACTTATATAGACTCAGTTATATTCCCATATCGTTATTTCAAAACCTAAGACACGATATCATATTTCTAGGTTGTACGTAGAGGTTTTCAAGGATTGTTCATGATTACGTTATATACTTAACATCATTTACTCACGGTGATTTCATAGCCTAACTTTCTATTACTTAATTATTTTACAAACCCTTGGGGGAGATACATACTATTTTTATATGAACACACAAACATTTGAACTGTATGCTTATCTGATTGTTTTGTTGTCACTAAGTACCATCATTGCCAAACATAAGACCCCACATCATGAATCAGTTAATCATTAAGTGTAGTGATTGTGAATATTGTGAACAGGCCTATTGGGATTGACGAATCCCGTTTGTGTTGACCAAGTACGTTCAAACAAACGCACTATATTTGAGAACATATGGTATAACGGCAAATTACCTACAGGGGCGACAAACATGCCAATTGATATTGGAACACGTTAACGCTTTGGTTGCATGAGCTTAGTGAAATAATAATTATTTTGTTTTCAAACCATGAGTACGAGTCTAGTTAGCTCACACTACAAACATATTGTGTTCAACATTTAACATTAAATCTATGGATTTTACTCAACCTTTGTGTTGACCTTTTAAGCATGTTTTATCTTAGGTCCATAATGATCGAGGTCGGATGCGGAGGGGCATGGATACATCAAGAAGGCAATAAATTTTATTATCATTCAAAACTTATTTATGTATTTGTAACCGTGAAAACAATGGGACCTATTTTTTAAAATCTGATATATTTGAATAAATCGAATGATAAATGCTTTTAAACGACTCGGTTAGAGATCATTTTCTGTTATTATAACTGTCATACCGTCAAGTAACACCCAGTTTGAATTCCGCTACGTTCACGAAATTGGGGGTGTTACAGATGATGTCTTTCCCCCCTTTGATCTGGATTCGAAGTCTTTCACAAGACCTATTGAGGAATGGCATTTATTCGGATTGAGTTAAGGAGAAAAGCACATTATCCATGGTAAGCTACCATTGATCGAATCCACAAAGTATCTTTGTAGTGAAAGACGTAAACTCTGTCATTCACCTTTGTGGATTCATTGAACTTTGTCGTTGACCTACGAAGTATACCCATTGGCCACAACAATAACGTCATCACCAAAATATGAAGTTTTGTGAAACCATCTGCATAAAAATAAATAGATTGTGGAAGATGCCCATGTCCATAAACTATGATTATGTACTATGTTGGTTGTTTCAAAAATTTTTGATAGAAACTATGGAATGCATGTATGGTTTATATAGGAAAAATATCACGTGCATGACGCGTGATATTGAGTACAGTTTATTAGGATACTTTGTGTGTTTATGAAGTTATTACGAACAAGCTGCGAATATTTAATGCGATAGGGTAACTGACTAGACGTTTCTACACATAGGACGGCTTCCGCGTGCATGATGCGTGATACTTGTTATAGTTTATTAGGAATACAAGAAACGCCGTATCAGTTACCTCACCACATTAAATAAACGCAACATGTTCGTAATCACTTCGTAACCACACAACGTAATCATAAATGTGGCAAGTTGCACTATCCATAACCTTAACTACATATTTTAATGTTGTGGGGTAACTGTTCAGAATGAGACGACGATGAAGACGTTGTAATTTTCGTAAAGAATGGCGGTGCGTGCAATGAGACATGGCCGATTATATGATGTTGGGGGAGTAGAGGTGGCAAAACGGGCGGGTCGGGCGGGCACGGGCTAGAATGGGCACGGGCTTAAACGGGCACGGGCTAAACGGGCACCGGCTAAACGGGCACGGGCCAAACGGACACATGTTATACAAATCGCTTAATAAAATACCTAAAAAGACGAAATAAATTTCTTAAACATAATATCTTATTTATTTTTAAAAACTCAAATATATTATATAAAAAAATTTCTTTAAAACGATCGTAATGTTCTACAATTGAGAAAAAAAAAATGTGCTCGCTAGTGCCCATTTAAGTTTTCAATGGGCTATATGTGCCCATTTCAATAAAAGGAGGGGGCTAAATGTGCCCAAATCTTTTAAAAATTTGCCATTTAGCTCATCTTTTTACTTTTGGGCACATTTTGCCACCTCTGTGGGGGAGTAGTAGGCTATTAAACAAAATGATAAATATGTGAAAATAGGTGTGTAGTGAGTGTAGAAGAGTAAATTCAGCAAAATGTGATTCATTGTCCTAATTTTAGCAATATGCCTTCCCCACACACACACCAAAAAGGTCATAAATTATTACTGTGTTCTTGGAAAAGAAAATATAATGTAATGTAAAGTAAAGGATGGAAAAGCAAAGTAAATGAGAGAGTAGTAATTGAAATAAAGTGGAAAAGAAATTGTGTGTTCTTGAGTAAATAAAAAAAGGTGAAAGTATGTTTTCATTTTTTTATTTTGTTGATTTTATATAATTACCACTATACCCTTAAAAACAAACAAGGAACCAGGTTGCAACTAGGGGTACTTTGTCATTTGCTTTGTGTTTATACTTGTTTACTCACCTTTCATCCCAAATGTGGGAAGAAAGTTTTCACAAAAAAAGCCGAAGTAGTAAGTATTTTCACCCATTTCCCATCCACTCTCCTCACTTTTATTCTTTAAAAACTCAAGAACATGATACTTGTTTGTTTTACTATAGTTTTAAGGTTTGGAATTTGATTTATTTATTTTAAAACTAATTATATATATATATATATATATATATATATATATATATATATATATATATATATATATATATATATACATTATATATAAGAGGAGGCATGCCACGTATAATGCCACTTGGCATCCCATAATGCCACGTCATATTTCCACCTAAGCAACACATGCCCGGTCATCATATTTGATGCCCAATCATTAATTTAAATTAATGCCACCTCGACAAGCATGCCACCTAAGCAGTTTTGGTGTAGCTAAAAACGGATTACGAAAATGTTTTAAATTTCGGTCATTTGCAGGATTCAAACCTGGGTCTATTAGCTCACACACAAAGGCTTCAACCAATGGAACAAGCCAGAAGTTGTGATACACATTCCAAAATCAAAATATAATATCTTAGTCATACCACACTAAAAAAAACCCTACAATATAAATCCCCTGTTATATTGTTACAAGCATTACGATATTTTATTCATTCGTTACTGGCAAACCCTAATATCATCTGATCATCATCATCATCATATTCATTCATATCAATGATACATTTTTATTGTTTAGGTACATCATCTTCATCATCATCATCATCATCATCATCATCATCAGGTATTTAGCCAAAAACCTACACATATTCTTTTCATTCATTCGACCAATGAGGAGGGAGTATTATATTCGGTTAATATTACTTCAATAATTATAATTTGTGATTGCAGTTTGAATGTTAAAACTCTGATATTATATGTGGAGGCAAGCATGTTAGGGATCACAACGATTATATCTACAGACTCCATTCGGCACATGATGAGGAGCTTTGTTGAAGAAAAGCAAAATCTGCTTCTCTGACCATCAATGAATCAAGCCCGTTGTAGGCTCATGTTGTTTCTGGTGAGCGGTGCGCTGCGGGTGAACTTTTGTGTGTTGTTGTTTTTAAAGTCATATCAGTCACCGATCAGTTGTTCTTTGTGATACTAATTTATGTTTGGCCATTATTGTTATAGCTCAAAGTGATGTTCCTACCAATGACTTTTTGCATAGGACTTTTCTGAATTTGATCCGTATGATGCCAAAACAATGCTACTCGTGTAAAGATTTTTCTATAGTAGAGATATTGCTAAATCATTCTTTTTCTAATATTTGTCATCACCTTTAATTTTTATGTTAAATGTTCGACTTTTTTGCAGCCCAAACTCACCATATCTGGCTTCAGTTGTTAATGGTCCTGGTAAGAACAGCCTGGCACCCCTGGTTCAATGCACAATACATATGTGCCCGATACGTGTTCACTGGCACGTGAAGCTTAACTACAAGGATTACGTCTATCTGGTATAATGGTTTTCTCTTTTATTTGATTTTATCCTACCTTTGATGCTGTGACACAGGCCTTCTGTAGATGTTATTTTTGAGGTCCTTTTAATGAGATATATATCACATCACTACAAATAAAAGTTTAACTCAAAAAAAATGAAACATTTATTTAATCTGGTCTTCTTTTTCTTTGTCATGCACAGTCCCAGGTGAAGATTATGGGAAAAGCATATTATTCATGTTTTTTTGGAGGTTAAGGTAAGACGTTACTAATATTTTGTTTTTATTTATTTTATGTCCATCTCATATTCTCTATAATGAGTCGGTTTTACCGTTTGCAATGGATGGGCCAACTACACGATGATAGCTACAACAACTGTGGTTAGTAATAACATTTAGATCTCTTTTTTTAACAACTGAATTTGCCTATTATAGTTAGTCGTTGCATTTTATGCACGATTTCAATAATGACTATTAATTCCATATTCCATTGCTTATCAAGGGCTCTTAGGGAGGAGAACCCAAAACTACTTATGGCTGCATCTGCCTTGTGTCTCCCTATCCAACCACTCATGGTTTCAGCTGTTCATACCGGGATGATGGAGGTACACATTTACATCATCAAGACTGTTTAACTATTCGGTATTTGTTTATATTTTTAATATAAATGTGGTAAATTTGAATCTAGAAAACAAGTGGCTAAAGGTCACAGTGTTTTTAAGTAGGCGTGGAAATTACTAATATGTTGTTATGTGACTGAATAGGTGCTCTTTGAAGATCACAACTGCCCAACATTATGTGCCCAAACAAGAAATTGCTATAAACCTCTGATAAGTTAAAAATATTGATCGTAAATGTTTTATAATTAGGAGTGAATGATTCCTTAAATTAACCCAAAGCAAAACCAATGCAATCGTAATACATATCCATTAGTATTTTTTGACTGATTGTTGAACCGGTGGCTTCTGCATTGCAGATAGTTGCAGCACGAACTATATGGATGAAGGAATTACATATGCAGACCAAGCCCGAATCATAATATTTTGAGGGAAATACTCCACGCACAGTAGATAGTCGTGCGAGATAATAATACCTCGCATCGATTCTCCTTACGCAAACATGTCGAAAGAAAACAACATGCTTTTGAACCTACAACATATCACGATTACAGAGACACGACCACCAGTTTCAGCCAAAGAAGAAGTGTCGACAAATGGTGCATCAATCAGAGGGTTATTCCATCTTATACAAAACCAATTGAGGATTTTAGTGACGACAAGGACAATTGAATTCATGATAAGTCAGAAGAATTAGATCGGTACGAAGGGCCTCATATTCCTGTTGGAACTGATGAAGACATTTCATACTGATCTTGAAGATGATGATTGTACCATGCCAGTAAGATCCAGCGTCATCTGAAAGAAATTTCCCATAACTATGGTGATTTCTCACATGGGCTCATCCGGTCTGGCAGATGCTGATTCTTTGACTACTGATTTAGGACCAGCATTGCCATCCAACAAGATGACAGTGTGAGGACAGTCGTTCTCTGAAACCGATTCATGCGAGTTAAAGCACAAGAAAGAGTGTGCTCATCATTTTTCAAATATGGGGTCTCATTGCAAGAAGTGTACAGCGAACAGTGTGTGGGCATGGTGGCAATGGGTTCATGCTATTGGAGTGATTTCTTCTTAAAGATTGAGAAACTGAAATTTAAACTTGTCTACACTTACAGTTCCCTTTTTTGTGCTTTTCATCACAGATCGATCTTAGAGATTGTTTGGTGATGAGTTCCACTTGAGGAGATCAAATTGGCCACTAGAAACTTCAGTAAAAATCTCAATTCGAAGCCAGTAGATCTGGTCACTTCTTTAAAGGACGACTCTAAAAACGCTGGAATAACCGCAGAGCTATCTTCAAATGCTACTATAAGGATGATAAGCGAGGAGAATGGTTCCGCAATGAAATTTAGATGTTATCCAGTTTTAACTATGAAAACATCATTGGTTTCATTGGTTACTGTGATGAAGGGGAAGAAAAGGTAATAGTTTACCAATATGCTTCTAAAGGTAGCCTTGATCGTCTTCTCTAAGATGAGAATATGAGACAATAGAAAGCAGCATATAGAAGGCGAGTTTAAGCTTATCATAGTCCAACATAATGGGAAAGACTTTCCACCATATGTAGCTAATTACAAGGATTCCATCACCAATGGTATAATTTTTACTTATATTAACTACATAAGTCATCTTTGGTCTTATTTACTTGATATGTGGCTTGTCAATATTGGTCGGGATGATTAAATCTTTGTTGCTCTGCATTAATGCTTTTATCAAGTATATCTTAATTTAAATTGGTTCTCTTTCAAATTATCAAAAAAATATAAAAATCACTTATTACTTTTACAAACTTAATCCTGGTTCTCAATATGATTTTCCATGATCCTTACAATATAGGTCATCTGTAACAGAACAGCCACAACAAATACAGTTGCAGTGTGTTTCTACAGAAACAAAAGGAAGGGGCATGGTGTCTTTGACTGACGTACCTCAAGCCACTTTGCTTTATAGTGAAGAACCATATGCTGCAGTAAGTACTACATCTAACATCAGAAAAGTTACCATTTCATTTTTGGAATTTCAACACCTTCCTATTGTTGCTGTTCTTTCTCGGTATTATTTGAAAATACTTATTTTTTCTGCTGACCTGGTGCATTAAAATTCTTCTTTTTACAACCTCATAGTTTTCACTTGGGATGATGATTGGAGATAGTATCAAAGCATTGTCGTAAAACTCATTGTCATAATCGTTATGCAGCCATTAAGCTTTCATGAGCATGTAAAGCATAATGAGTGTCAATTAAATTAAGCTATAAGTACTTAAGATGAAATGTCCAACCTAATTTGTGAGGATCTTGCATGTACAAATGTTCACTACAATGGGAATGATTTTAGTGACTGTTGTTTTGGTGACACACGAAAGAGTGTCCGTTGTATTATAATTTAACTCCCCTTTATAGAAGAGTAGCAAGGGGTGTTTGGATTAAGCTTATTTGAAAAGCTAATCATATTTTCAAAACACAATAAGCTCAACAGCAAAAAGAGTTAATTGACTTATTTGTGAAAAAGAATTTTATCCTTCTGGGCTTCCAAAGTGGAACTATGATGGATCAAGTACCGGACAAGCACCGGGAGAAGACAGTGAAGTTATCCTATACTAAGTCTTATATATTATACCAAGTCTTATATATGAAATAAAATTAGAAGTCTTACCTCTTGTGGTGAATTAACTGTGGCTAAAATTCTAAATTTTTACAGCCCCTAAGCGATCTTTAAGGATCCCTTCCGTGGTGGCGACAACATTTTGGTGAGTGTTTATATATAAGCCGCAAAGTAAATGCAAGTATAGATTAGCTTAACTTTGTTCATTTTTCTGAAAGGTCATATGTGATACATACACACCACACAGCGAGCCTATCCCTACAAACAAACTTTTTATGTTTATTTCAAGATAAGTGATATACTTTTGCTTTAGTGATCAAGCTTACCAGTTTTGAATTTTATAACTGATATTGATTTCTTGAAATCTCTTAAGAATTTGATCACCACATCAAATTTTTTGTAACACGTTATACAAACTGGAAATAGTTAATCCATATCAAAAGTATAGACCATAGTTGAAGAATTGATACATATGTTCGATAAAATCTTATTATAGGTTTGGAATTGAGCAAGAGTACACTTTGCTACAACAAGATGTGAAGTGGCCTTTGGGTTGGCCTGTTGGAGGCTACCCTGGTCCTCAGGTACTATTCATCATTTTTCTTTGTTAAATTTTTTATCATGATAGTTAAATAGGATTAGATGAAAACAAACATTGTTTAATTTACTTACAAACGGATCAATTTGGGTTGCGTTATTATCTCAAACGGGTCAAATATAAAGATAACTAGCCAAACAAGCTGAAAGTCACCCAAAGTCTATTTTATGCATACAGCCTCATAACTATTCAAAGACTTAGATTACCTATGATGATCTATATTATTGTAATCATGAATAACACAATAATTAATAATTATTTATAAATATACTCCAAAGGTTGCTGGTCAACTTGGCTCATTTCAACATGTACAAAAATGACCTGGTGTACCCTGACCACATTCTGACCTGTTACATAAGCCACTCATCTTGCCATCAATCTTATTTATTTCCTTTCACTATAGGGTCCATACTACTGAGCTGGTGGAGCAGATAAGTCATTCGGAAGACACATTTCTAATGCACATTACAAGGCTTGCTTGTATGCTGGAATTATCATCAGTTGAACCAATGGAGAAGTTAGCAGTTTTTTTACAGATGAAGGTGTTATAGTTATTAGTGGCTAACCCGTATGGCAATAGATTATAATTGCCACGTCTAGCTAAAATGTTCACAACATGAGAATGAGCTATTTTGCAGGCTCGAGCAGCCCGTCCATGTGTGATCTTCTTTGATGAACTCGATTTTCTTGCTCTAGCTAGAGGTGCTTCTGGTGATTCTGGGGGAGTTAGGCATCGTGTAATTTCTCAGGTTAGGCATTACTACATCATAAGAATTTACACTCTGCATGTCTCCTCATTTATTAATACACCACTATGTCTGTAAATGCTTATTTTGGTTTCGTGGTATCGGATGCTTGCAGAAATAGATGGATTAAATGATTCTTCCCAGGTATGTCACTTTATAATAGTTGATTTCGTCTTTGTTCAAATAGTTCTTATGCTATGCTTAGTTAACTTTTCAACACTTCTACTTTTAGGACTTATTTATAATAGGTGCAAGCAACATACCAGATCTTATAGATGCAGCGCTCCTAAGGCCTGGTCGTTTCGATAAGCTACTTTATGTTAGAGTTGCTACAGACCTATCTTATCTGAAGAGGTTATTTTCTAAACCATGGTTCTGGCTCATTTATTTCGTTTATCCTATTAAGGCGATTGAGGTGTGCATTTTTGTTTACATTATTCCTCAAAACTTACTCGTCTCTCTTAGTATTCTCTTAAATTTCAAATGCCAGAAAATTAAATATCAATTTGATGGTAGTTTTGGTCACATTATCTGTATATTGTTACAGCATAATTTAATGAATTTTCTTCAAGCTCAATTGCCATTGTTGTGTGCCCTTTGTACAACACAGCTCTAACATGCGTTGCATCTCATTTAATGCCTATAATAGGTTGTTATGTCACTGTTACAACTTATATTTTTGAAATATTAGAAGTGTAATCAATTTAGGAGTGTTTAGACAATGCTTCTTGAACACCTCTAATAAATCTTACTTAGTCTAAGGGTAAAGGTAAAATTTAAATACCTTTTTCTATTAATTACAAGCTCAACAATAATAGAAGTCAAACCCTTAGGAACACATGTTTATATGAAGTTTTAGTAACTGTGTTCATCGATTTGAATATTTGATGTTGAAAAACACTTTTAACATGAAAAGCTCTTATGGTTCAGTACATATATAGGTGGCAATCTTTGGCCAGTTTCTTATCAATGTGTTGATTAGGCTGATATTTCATTTCTAAAGGGTCAAATGGGTCAATATACACCAGAATGTATATTTTGTAATATCTTCATATGGAGATCGAGTTGATGCATTGATTATCTCATCTTTTCTTTATGTGCTAGATTGGCCACGAGAGAGTTGGCTGCTTGTCTAATGAAGAAGTGCATTGATAAAGCTGCCGAGATGCAGATTAGGTCAGTCATTGCCCTTGACCATTTGAAGAACTATATCTTAAGAATTTATCTCATTCTATGCAGTGTATGTCCACATTTCCAGATTTATTGTCACAACATCTTTCACCTTTTAGCAACTTCATTTACTTAAATATAGGCTCGAACTGCTGGGCGAATGTTACATACAAACTAAAAATGTCTACTGAAGCTACAAAATTCTTGCCTGAGAACTCTCCAAATGCTACTTTCATCATGAACTTACCTGAGGTACTTTCTTTAGGATGTTATGTATTTTAGTACTTTTATTCCCTTTTTGTTGTTTGTACTTAGTAGTAGGGTTTAGTCGTTGATCGTTCTATTCTTTGGTAACTGATCGCTTTAAGCGTTCCTTATCATCTTTAGGTTAATTTTCAAGGTTTTGTTTGTAATTTAGTTGCAGCCATTAGAATAGAACTGATTATCGAGAACGTTATTATAGCAATGAAGGCGAAAGCGGCTAGGGAACAGAATGCCAAACGGATTGCAGACATCGAGCTTCATATGCAAGAGCAGCAGAAAAGAAAGTAGATATTGAGAATTTTATGACAGAACTACAAGTATGGACTGATAATAAAATGACACAGACTATTAAATTGAAAAAAGCAGCATGTCAGAACATTCATTAAAAGTTTGCCTAAGCGACAGATGGTGGTGATAGAATCACGTTACTCTCGTCAACTTGAAGAAATAGAAACATTGTGTCATGGTCTACGTTTAACCCCTGAAGATGTTTGTAAATTTATGCAAAACATTACTGATGATCTTGAAAATAACACGGCTGATAAGACCTTAACTTTTCAAGATGCTTCAAGTAGCAAACTTTTACAAGCGTCAGGACAATCTTCTTCTTCCTCAGCAACTGTAAGTTTACGATCGACCTTAGATGTACAGTTTTAGATCTTGTAATAAGAGGGTATTTGAGGACATTAAATTTTAGAATGGACCAAGTGACATTTTGTTAAAATTTTCACCCACCACCTACAAAAGCAATGAAAGAAAAACTGGCTAGGGAGAAAAAGGTCAAACTGGTTGCAGACTTTGATACAAATGAATGAATTGCAGACTTCACTTGAACAGGAAAATATACATTTTACTGAAAGAAAGCAGGCACACGAAAAAAGGAAAATAGTCCTTGAGTATCTTATGACAGAACTACAGATGAGGTCCAAAAAGAAATTATATGCAAACTTGATAATAGGGCTCAGATGGAGGAAGTAGTGTATGCACTGAAAGCACTGATCACTGGCTGTTTAGGGGAGATTCTGGATATGGCTCACCAGGAAAATAAGAAAGCTTTATCCTTTTTTTTGGTAGCTTTTCCTTAGCGAAAGATGGCAGAGATGGAAGCACGCTACTCTCGCCAACTTGAAGGAATTGAAACACTATGTACTCGTCGCTGCTCAACATCAGAAGACTTGTATCCTTATGTAAAACAAAAAGTTGAAGCTTACAAAATGTTTTAAGTTTGATAGCATCTCGACATTCAAAACCCATCTTCTTCAGCAGTTTTAAGTTGTCATATTCATAGTTACATCCTAAAAATGTAATATTTCTGACTTTTCAACTTGGTTGATGTCAGGCTCCGGCACCCTCGTCTTCGAGTATCAGTATTATGCCATGAAAAATCGACCCAGGTAAACAATCTTCTGTACAACACTAAAATATTATAAAATATTAGAACCATTAGTGCAAGTACTTCAATAAGTTTAACAGAGAAAATTACTCTGCGTGGACCATGTCGTAAAATGGGTATTACTAAAATGACCATCAAAATGTTTGATGGAATTACCACCACTAAGTCTATGTTTCCTATTCATGGTTATATTGTTCTCGTCTTGAAACAAGTTATGCAATTTAGAGGTATCTGATCAAAGATATACACAAGAGGTCAATTGCTAGGGATGTACAAATATTGCCACTCTATTTTTAGTTCTAGATATTGAGCGGTCAGAGTCTACGTAGAAGAAGTTATATACATAAATGTGTATTATTGTGTATAACTTCCAATTCATATTGTAGTTTCATTAAAAGTCTTAATTATTTTACTAAACATATCAGAAGACAACGGTTCTTAAGGAATATGAACTTTCGTCTTAACTTGCGTATGTCTTAATATGCAGGTAAAAAGATCCATAAGCTTTCCAAGTAACTGTCCTCCAACAATTAGAGCAACATGTCAAAGAAGAAAATAAAAGATAAGTTAGACGGTCTTTGTCACATGGCACCAACATAAAAAGCCAGTTGCAGAAACCTTGGTGCAGAAACCCATGACGACAACTGGAAGAAGGCTTGGATGAGGAAACGCAATAGCTGCTAGCCAAGCAAAATTCTTATGGTTCTTTGACAATATAAACTTGGAATATTGTGCCTCATTTGGATTTATTTGCTTATCACAAATCAAATTTTGTCATTATGAACATTATGTACCGCCTATCATTACAATACTTATCATGTTAACTATTGTTGTTAATCAATCATAAAGAAGAGATCACGTGAAGCTCGCCTGCCCATCGGGCGGGTCATTAAGCTATTGGGCAAGTTATTGCATATATGTCTTCTAAAGTGACTAAAAATAATAAAATTTATGGGTTGTTTGATCGAAAGAGAACACTATAATCATAGGATCAAGGGTTGAAAATGTGAGCCATCTATGAATAGGGCACCAAGTGTGAGTACTTGCTTATTCTAATCCTATTTTTGTTACACTATTATGAGATATACAGAATACGAAAAAGGCAGTTAAGATACTTGATGATTAACTCTATCTCGGTACTTTAGGATTAAGCATTCAACAAATTTATAGGGACTAAAAAACGTTATTGATCACCATTGGCAAAATACTTATTAAATCTCACATATGTAAAGTGTTAAGGGGTTGGAAATTTACCATGAACTAATCCAGTAAGAAATTATAATTTCGGGATAATGATTCAAGGGTCAACTAAACGATTTTATTATATGAACATCCGGATATAATTCTATCGTATATGTTTCAGTTCATTTGGTTTTTGGATATACAAACAGAAGGTACATATCAATTTTACAATGGGAATAGGGACAAAATGATCTCGAAGATAACAAAGGCCGATGCACTTATCAAACAACTACGTGAAGTTGGACACGAAATAAGTGATCACGATGTCTTTGACCTCAACTTCTTCAGTGGCGATGAAAACTAAATGTTTATCTTTTTATACCTCATTCGACACTTCTTTTTTAAGGATTATGATCATTAAAAACAAAGCAAATTAGAAATATTCGTCTAATGAATCAATGTTTTTTATAGTTGTCTTTTTTACGAAGTTCATTTGTTTTATAATTCTTTCACATTGTTTCTTGAAATATAGTGCTTTCATTTGGAGTTATTTGTTTCTCAAATAACAAATATTAGTTGGCAGGTGCATGTTACATAGTATGTATGACTACAAAAAAAAACCATAAACATCCCTTATACATAATTTTTATTTCATATTATAAGTGAAACAATATTTTATCTTCAAAATGATAAATTTAAACCTATAAACAGTTTAATAAACTACAAAATACACACACACACACACACACACACACACATATATATATATATATATATATATATATATATATATATATATATATATATATATATATATATATATATCTTTATATTTTATGAATTAAAGTAATCCATTCAAAAATAAAAGTATTTACCGCTTTTAGTCGCTTTTATGAATTATGGTAACATCAATTATAGATTTTAACCGTTTCATTTTCCTTAACTTTTAACTACTTTTTAGTATATATTTGTTCTACTAAATCTTAAAAATAAAACAAGAGTCATACCGTCCATCGGACGGGTTTTGACACTAGTATATATATATATATATATATATATATATATATATATATATATAGATTCATAAATGGTCCTATGGTTTGTGGGTTATCATGAATTAGTCTCGATTTTTTTATTTTTTTTATTTAACTATTTATATAAAAACATTTTGTCAAAATTTTATAAAAATTCAAAATTTTATTAAAAAAATTATAAAAATTCCAAAATTTTATAAAATTCAAAATTTTATAAAAAAGAAATTATAAAAATTCCAAAAATTTTACAAAAACTTTATAAAAAATTCCAAAAATTTTACAAAAACATTAATAGTTAAATAAATAAAAATAAAAAATCAGGGTTTAAATCATGATAACCCACAAAACATGGGAACCATTTATGAAACACATACGAGGGTATTTTTTTTCATTTCAGCCTTCCAAACACCTATTTGACGGTCAACTAACAGAAAATATGATTAAAGGACCGAATCCGTAACGAATCAAAACCATAGGGATCAAATCCGCATAAAAAATAGTATAGGGACTAAATCCGTAATTCTCGACAAACCACATGGACCATTCATGTAATTAACTCAAAAAATAATCACACGTTTGGTTTGTACTTTCACTGTAAGATTGGATATAGAATTTAAAAAAATTTGTACTTTCACTGTAAGATTGGATATAGAATTTAAAAAATGGAATGTGTTATATGAACCCTCCCTATATTGTTACATCATAGAGGTTTGGTCAAACCGTGTAACCCGCGATGCATACCATACAATCCACCAATGCGTCAAATCATTGCAAACCCTCCCTATGAGAGGGTGCGGATAACTTGCCCCTTAAAAAATGTGTATTGTGTCAAATCCTGGGCACATGTGTTTTGTGGCCACTTTATTGTCTTTCTCCGATTTTTATTTTTTTTTAATAAATTAATAAAACTAATTTTAAATACTTTTATTATTTATTAAATTATTCTTTTTAATTTAATAATATTTTTTTTCTTACATCATCTTTTTTTTTTCTCTCCAAATTCAAATCTAAATCTAAATCCTAAACTCATCTATATACCATACTAGCTAAAAGACCCGTAAAATTCACAGGTATTTTTAAGTAATATCGAAAAAGGTGGTAAATAATATTGAGTATTATGAAGTTATAAGTTAGAAAAAACCACATCTATATAACAAACGTAAAGTATACAGTTGGTCGCACTCAAACATATGTTATATGAAACACAATAATCAAATATTCCAAAAAAGAAAATAAACATCTTCAATCCTAATTTCTACTAATGCAAGATACATGTACATGTAGCCTTGATCATAAATTGTTTAGCATTTCTTTGTACACCACGTTGGTGGTGGTACAGTGAGATTTCCATATTCGTCATGAATAACCATCTTCCATCATTTTTTTGCTCCTAACGTGAGAGACGGCTACATATGGCTTGTCATGTGTAAAAAAAGGATTGTGGCAAACACAACCCGACTTGCCCGAGAGATTGTCTCTGAATTTTGTTGATTGTCATCGCGAAAGAGGCGGACACGGGAAACTACTTCCTTCTAATCTTCAACGGCAAACGTGTATCAGAAGGGTCTTATTCTCATTGACATCTTTAGGATGACAACCCACAGTCAAACGCATACTTGCTGTTAACCGGGACACTTTACAATGGTCCCGCAAAAAAGACTGTTTTAAAGAGGTGCCAACAATATCTTATCGGGATCCTTTTGGAATAATTGATAGGACCTGCATAAAATCGCCACAAAAAACCAGAGTCATGTTGCCAAACGTAGTGTCCATGGTGTCATGCTTTGACTTGCGTTAAATGTCCTGAAATGCCTTGAAGTAATGCTTGCTAGTGTTGATCCCATATAATTAGTTTGCATTTGGGTACCAATGCTGCCAAATCCCTTTGAGGATTAATCAAACATATAGAG
This sequence comes from Chrysanthemum lavandulifolium, assembly GCA_022545495.1. Classification (NCBI taxonomy): domain Eukaryota; kingdom Viridiplantae; phylum Streptophyta; class Magnoliopsida; order Asterales; family Asteraceae; genus Chrysanthemum; species Chrysanthemum lavandulifolium. The sequence continues at coordinate 136,152,432 of CM040244.1, read as the reverse complement.
TGTTCATCATTGTTAGCGGGAATTTTTAATCATAGTTCCCCCATCGGTCATTAATAATGATTACTCCATTTTAAACATATAGATTTGTAAACATAAGCATATATATATGCACATGTAGGAACATCGAAAATGTTTGTTCATCGCATATGTAGTGGAACACATAGTATTAAGATTAAAAATTGGCTTTTAGTCGACTATCCAACAAACATATACGGAAAGTTAAACAACTGGAATCAGACGCCCATTAAGCTTGATTAATTACACAAGCTAGAATCACATGTTAATGTCATAATAACTCGGTATCTTACAGTACACATGTATATGTTTTTTTTGTCATCGTTGAAAATAAGCTGGCCGCGTCTCATTTACACCAAATTCAACACAACCGAGACCTCCTTTGTTAAAACAACAAAATGCACCGCCTATGAAAAAGAAGTTCATCGTTTCCTCGCAATTAACAGCTACATGCAATTCTGATCTTTCACCAGTCTTACGCATTCACAATGCATAAACAGAAGTCTAAACAATTTCCAAGAGCGATTGCATACAATAATGCCATTTTAATAGCAACCATTCGCTTACCCTTAACCAAATCATGTCAATAGTGACATGTACGTCAACAACTTTACCTTCATATACATCATGGGAATTTCTCTATTGATGTATATAGACGACGTCGCCGTGATATACCTGTAAATTAGATGTATTGTTAATTGATATAACAAAGAACTACAAAACCTAATCAAAATCGCGAAACCTAAAAATAAATTGAATGTCTACATACCTTTAAAAGCAAACAGATTCATATCATTTGTTCATCAACAAAAAGTCAAATATAGTATAGTATATATATATATATATATATATATATATATATATATATATATATATATATATATATATATATATAGAGTGAGGATCATGTGCGGATTTTAATTTTAGTGCGGACGTACGGACAGATCCGGACCACCCATTTGGATCTCGATCTTGACTTTGTAAAAAGTCAAGATCTCTGCTAACTTCACTCAGTAGAATTGACCATGTAAACGATTTTTTAATTTTTTTCCTTTTAGCGAATCTTACTATTGTTATCTTCTTTCATTTTTTTTTTGATTTTTGAGCACTTTTTGTTTCTTGATTATGAGTTCTACCGTGATATTAACGATATTATGAGTATTAGTGTGATATTATAAAATGATGATATTATAAAACCAATTTGTGATATTTAAGTTTTTTACACGTAAAGATGAACTCGATATTAAGAAATATATGATAGTTACTATGATATTAACAATTTTATTAAAAGCATATGATAGTTACGGTGATATTAACAATTATATTAAAAAGAAAAAAGTTCTGATAGTAAAAAGAATCGTGATATTAACATTTTTTATTAAAAATGAGCGGTGATATTAATAATATTAGTAAAAAAACAAAAAGTAGTGTGATATCAAAAAAGTTAGTGTGATATTAACAATTTGTATTAAAAAAAGTGAATGTGATATTAAGATCGGATCTTGACTTTTACAAAAGTCAAGATCGATAGATCCGATCTCGACTTTGTAAAAAGTCAAAATCGACTAATATCACAATACCTTTAATCGTAAAACGATTTTTTGAAAATTTTTCAATGATTCTTAATAATTTATCATTCTCTTTATTTTTTTAATTTTTTGATTTTTTGAATTTTTTTTTTTAAAAAAAGCTTGTGATATTTACTACCATCCTACTTAAAAGCTTGAAACCCAACCGATCCTTCCCTATATATATATATATATATATATATATATATATATATATATATATATATATATATATATATATATATATATATATATATATATATATATATATATATATATATATACATGTATACATATATACATATATGTATACATGTATATATATATATATATATATATATATATATATATATATATATATATATATATATAGAATCTAGATCAAATAGATACATGTATACATGTATATATATATATATATATATATATATATATATATATATATATATATATATATATATATATATATATATATATATATATATATATATATATATATATATATATATATATATATATATATATATATAGAATCTAGATCAAATAAGATCATACTTAAAGTTGTTAAAATGAGATCGAACTAAAATTTGACAATAGATACTCCTTACAATAAAAATAATTTTTTATTTACTACAACTAAAATTGTTAGGTTTGATAGATTTCTTTTAAAATTTATGAAACCTAGGTGATACACTTTTATTAGAAGTTTAATGTGTACCGGTTTTATATGTATATCGTGTTTTGGAATATTTATTAGTAATGTAATGTATCGGTGTATCACTAATACAAACTCATGTATCATTTGGTTAGTAGTTGCTAAAATGTTAATTTGTATTAAAATATTATTTTTTGTGTATGATTGCTAAAATTCTTATTTATAAATGTTTTAGTGGTTTTTTAGATTTGATCTTATTTTTACAACTTTAAGTTTGATCTCACATTAACCCTCCCCTATATATATATATCTAAATCCCTTCAATATAAAAAAAAAAAAAAAATCCCGGCAGGTATTTAATTCTATCTTATATAACAGCTTGATAGCTTTTAAAAAAAAGGGTCAAAAGTGGCAAGATGTTTAGCTTCTTCGTGTTAAAGCAAACATCTTTTGACCCCTTACCTTATTTATACACTTTTACATGAAAGAGCTCAATGCATCTATATGTTAATCACATAATTTTAGCAACTTAAGCAATAACTATAGCTTGGAAGATGCTAATATTAGAAGCGATAACTTATGTTTAGCTAAAATGCGCTTATAAGGCCAGTTACTTTTTCTTCAAAGCCACCAATTTGTATCTTACAGCTTTTGTTTTGTTAATATGTTATATGGCAGTTAAGTCTAAAAAATAAGAAGACATTTTCTAGTACAAAGTAATTGTTTAGGAATTGCTATAATAGTAGGAGGACTCATATCAGGGAGCAGGGCAACAACTCCAGAGGCATGTGGTTAAGGCATGGATTAGATACCAGATAAATTGGTGTGCAAAAAAAACCATGTATGATTTCATGCTACATATTGCAATGATACTTTACTTGTGTCGTAATATCGATGGTACCTCAAATCAAGATAATCAGTTTTATTAATTACTACACATCTATAATAATGGGTAAAAGTATCAAATGTGCCTTTAAAATTATTATTAAGAACAAATTAAAACACAATAATGCCTAAGGTCAAACATACGATCCGATCCATTTCATTGTTAACCACCACGAAGGTACTTATTTTCACTCCCAATAATACTGCTTTGACTCGTGACGCTTCTCATTAATATAACCTATACATATCATATTCTTAATTAGGCACTTAAGGTATATAGACACAGACCGAGAAATCAATAAGCAACCATCATTTAGTTTTTTGTACCTAGTAATAGTTCCTTTATCTATTGTGAAGCCAAAGAGCATAATTTAGATATGACCAACCTTTACAAAATGACAAGTTCAAAATAGACTTATCATGGTTTCCATGTATTTACTATAAGTTTATCCTGATGCAATTGCTATATCATGAAGCATCCTTTTTGTTGACGTGATTAATTTAACTTATATTACCGCCTCGATCTACTATAAAGGTTTTAGGATAGGGTAAATTTTATCGTTTAGCAAACACCGGGACACCCATTAGAACTTACACAAAAATATTTATATTTTAATGTATGGTTTCGTAAATTTGTTTTTCAATTACCAATTTCACGATTATAATCGAATACCATGTTATCCAACATTTAAATCGGTGATTAGCACTTCTAAAGAAGACAATTTGTAGGAAGCAATGCTACTAACACTTCATTATAGACCCATTTAATATATCTCATACATATCCAATGTCTACCGCATTCACGAAAGATACATAACCACTTACGGGTTGAATGAAACTATTAACAAAAATGTCAAAATCAAGTATGTGTTCATCGGATTGATTTTGAAGCCTAAAAAAAAAAAAAAAGAGCAAGTGTGCCTAAAATCAACAAACAATATGTACCTTGTGTGCAGTATTTTTGTGAAACGGCAGATATGTATGAATCTCGATTTTTAGAGAAGATATGATCTCTTTGTTGGTGAAGTTTTTTTTAGAAGATATTGAATGGAGCCTTATCTTAAAAAACGAATGATCTGTTTTTTCATAGGGTTGAAGCATTACTAACTGTCTTTGCACGTGTCAACTGTAGGTGAAGAGTTAATTATAGAAAAAATTAATTAGGAGGCTGAAAAAAAACTCTGTTTTATTATATAGTATAGATAGATGGGTCCTAAATACCTCATAACAAACACACCCTAAGTTCCTCTCCATTTACTTCTTTCTGTTTTTGAAAAAAAAATAATAATAAAATTAAAAAAAAAATTGAGAACATCTATATATTAACAGATTATTTTATTAGACCAACATTAGACCAATAGATACATCACACGTTGTGTCTAAACTGCATTGCATTAGACCAACAGTTAATGACACGTAGGTTTAGTCACAAGTTTAGACATAAGTTTTAGTCATGCACTCATGCTCATTTCTCATGCATTAATACCCTTAGCCTTGGGATATCTTGCAGGTAAGGCTTAAATGAGTTTGAAATTAGCTACTATATCAGGCCTTAATCATTTTGACTTGTGTGTGTAATTTCAGTTTATCCAAATTTTACATATGATAAATCATGTTATAGATGGTTGCATACAGATATCACAACACAAAGAGCAAGAACCTAATAACATTAAAAAATGAGAAAATTTCTTAAACGAACACTTTCTGCGTTAGATTTCGAAAATGAACCTCGCCTATATATTTTTCGAAAATGAACTTTTGAATGTTATACGTTAGATTTCTACCGAAATATGTTTTAAACCGTACACTGTATAACCAATTTCTGCAGGCGTGAGTTTGGGCGTGATACATGACCAGAGAAGTGTTGCAGGCGTGACGCTGGCGAGAGGTTGAGTTAGGCGTGGCAGGCGTGGCAAGGAGTCGGGCGTGGCACAGGGCGTAGGGCCTAGGCGAGGTCGGGCGTGGCTCAGAACACGAGTGAGACGACCATAATGGATACTCCTGTGAATATTAGTGGCCATTGTAGGAAGCTCATGCAGTCTATGAGATGGTTGCTTATTGGCTGATGCAAAGTCACCGGAGTTTTATGAATGGATGGTGAATAAGAAGAAGCACACGAGGTGGATTTATGAAGTTTCAAGTTGTTGTTCTTGGAAGGCGTTGTGTTTTTAACGAAGAAATTAGAAAGAAAATGTGAAAGATGAGAAGAATAAAAAGAATTAAAAAGTTGAAGTGACAATTAAATTTATTAGTGTGTCTTGGAAGTGACAAAAACAAAAAAGGCACAGCAAACCTCTCACTACTTCATGAGAAATGCATTTTGGGAAGGAAAAAGTAAAAGTGGACCCCTTGAATAGTGGCTAGACAATGAAAAGACCATTTTGGTAAAAACATTTTTTTTTTGTTCGTTCTCGTAAACTTACAGACTATTTAGTCCAATTTGGTAATTACCTTTTAAAAAATTCTAGGAAGAAAACACAAAAGTAGAGTGGAAAACTATCTCAAGCAGAAAAACTAGATATGGATATCAATAGCCGTATTGTTTGTAGAAGAACCCAATACCCCTACGTGTAAAGAGGGGGAAACAATCTGGATTGATTAATTTACAATGCAGTATGGACACACTCAAAAGTGCCATCACCATGCTAGTATCCGAACACTACTCGGCCGAGATTAGCTCACGAATATTTAAGTTCTCAACTATAACAAGATGCTAACTACCCGACACTACTTACAGCAGTTTCTAGTAATTCTAGAGTTCTGCTCTTAAACCAGACAGTGCACTCCTAAAAGATATCTCAAAACCCACCAGCCACCCGCGATTCCAAGAAGGGTGTACTTCTGTTCTTCTATTTCAACCTTAGCAACGCAGAAAACTGAGTAATCCTCCACTTCAAGCTTTTGTGCGTGTAATGACTGCACAATGATTGGAACATTAGTCATGAGGAAAATGGTATCATTTCCTTTGCAGTGATTAGAGGTGGCTACACGGGAAGGTTGTGCAGCATGTCAATATCAATTCGTGTCAATAATGGTAATATAATGTGTGGTTTTAAGCAGGCCAGTAAGCTGCTATTTCATTGTCCAATATTTTGTAAATTTGTAAATAGATATATACTAAATGCAGTTAGAAGAGCTACATATGAATATATCCACATAAATATATATAATTATATACTCGAATCTTCAAATCTTGAATCAAAAGTTTTAGGATGTTGTAAGAATTTATGTTGCCCCATTCCATTTCTTTAGCTACTTTCGCTATATTTTACTAGTTTGACCCGTTGTTACCAAACACTATAATTGACCCACTTTTATATAAATTGGTTGAAACAGCCACCTCCATCGTTAACTGATATGAAAATATGAGTTATAGCTGAGCTTGGTAGGCAGGTAGCTGATTAGATGGCATGAAATGTCACAACCCAAAAGTAATATGTAAGTTCAGTATTTAAGGGGCATTCATAGATTTTAACACAAGGATGTTGGTACGTATTTCAGTTACAATTTCATAAGATCAGTAGAATAGCTAGTGCAGAAACACTGACCTTGAATTTGTGTAAGATGGGGTGCTCGCTCCTGTATTGCTTCTGCAGCTGAAATATCAAGAGAGTAAATCATAATTTAGCAACACCGCATTAATATATCCAAACAAATAAAATGTTGACCTGAATCCTGATACCACATAACACATGACTGGCTTTAGTGGATATTAATATCAAACTGAGTCTTACAGTCAAAACAAATTTACGGTCATGAAACTATTGGACTATGATACTAATATCAAAAACAGTTGTGAATCTATTGGACCATAAACTAGCGACATACTTTATGAATAATAAGTGCAGGACATATTCACCCAGTTAACGAATTTTTATATAACTAAGTAGGCAAGGTAGATACCTATATATTGATCCAGAATTCGTAGTAACACACATAGGTGGACCTTACTGTTGTTTGGGGAAAGTTATCCCCCCCTCCTCCTGTAAGACTTTTAGTTATTGTTATATATTTAATGTTCTTTACACATAAAAATAGATACACATTATAAGAAAGTATAAGGCTGTCCCTCCTAAAATGATATTCGAGTTGCGCTACTAGTAGCACAAATGCTTTCAAAAATGTATTCAGTTACTCATAAAATACAGAATTCGTTAACAATGATACGAGGATTAACAGATCAAGTTGTCCTGACCTGTTCAATGAATACATAAACAGAGGAACGGCTCGGTTTTGTGCTGAGAAGAGTAAGTAGCACTTTAACTCCAAGAGCAATAGGATAATCCCAGTGCGTCCACATAAGCCATAGTAAAGCAATCGGCACCAGTATCCTTTTGAAAAAAATCATGGCATTGTGTGGATTGTCATCAGCCTCTGATTTACCAAAAACGTCCATGCTACGATCATCTACTGAACTGGCATATCCTTCAATATCAAGTATCATAGATTTAGAAGTATAAACCTAGAGGTGGAAAATGGGTGGGTTGGTTAAGAGGTCAAGACAGATTTGGGCCACATGAGGTAGCTTTTTGTATGGGTTTATTTGGTTGTTTCGACCAAAACACTCTCAATATAAAATTATTTTCCAAAACAATTCGTGTGACAAAGATGATATTAGAAGTAGACTATAATAATCTAATTGTTTTACGCATTTTTAAGATATACAATGGGTGACTTTTGACCCGATCGAGCAGTTTCCTTTTAAGCTAAATTTTGTTACCTATTTGACCAGTCAGAAATAAAACATATGTACATAACCTGAATCGACCCACTTACTAGATAGCCACCTCTTAAAGACCCATCCCGATTTTCTCGCAAACAGAACTCAAAACAGGCAAACACTGAAGCAGAAAATGAGCTTCTTACCATCCATACAATGTGCAAAGCGTGGCGAAGGAAGAAAGATCCTAGTACAGCTGACACACCTAATACTCTCCCCGTGCTAAATTCACGTCCTGATCACATATATGCAGCAGCTCATTAGCATAGAAAACCCCTCTGGTTCCACCAAAACTTAAAATTTGATTTAAGACTTAAATTAGAGAAGCAACAGCCTACATCATAATCAACAACATAGCAGTATAAAACCCATGCTGCAGAATAGCTGCTATTAACTGTCTACAAGTCAGTTTCAACTATCTATACTAGCAAGACATACGGCACACACTATCTGATACGTAAAAGATTAGAATAGCAGGTTCTACTGCAAATGTGTATAAAGTTCTTTATCAAACACATCAGCAATAACTTCCAGCCATCATTTCTGCCAAACAATATATGTAAAAAGAGCAGCAATTTTAATAACCAAGCAACTAAATACCGCATTTCAAAATGCAAATAAATTAGCCCGCTTCTATCAAACAACAATCAGCTGTAGCATTATCTATTCAAATAGTGGAGAAACAGGTAGTAGTTATCGATATCACAAACCCAAAGATTAACAACCTGTCCCTAGCGATATCATTTTAACTCATTAGTGGCATGCACTCTTGCTTCTTAAACTAACAATGTTATTAAGATGTACTAAATCAGTCCCAAAAGAAGCGTCACGTTTGTTTTGTGAGGCTCATATAAGTCATAACCGCATTATGCTATACAAATTCAAAAGATCATATATATTATAAATTAAAAAAATTATAGAGTTTAAGCTATAGAATAGACGTCTACTCATCTGGGACGTGAACTTGTTATTTTGTACTAACATGCCTATATTGTTGAATTTTAATATGCATGACGTGTACAGCTTAGTTACGAATGGGAATATTAGTACAAAATAACAAGTTCAGAAGAGTAATACTTTGGGCACACGTACCATAAGGGAAATTTTGAAAAAGTAAACGTGTATTCTTTACCCGAAATTATATGTTACGTTTTCCTTCAGAAAGGAAAAAGGTGTGCAGAAAATTTAAAATTACTTAGAGCTCAGGGCGAGCACAATGGCGCACTTCACTAACTAATGACAAATCATATCTGACAGTTATATCACACTACTCGTTACTCTAATAATAGTATTCATCCTCTAGTATATAACAAAGAGGTGACACGTGTCACTGTTGCTACAAAACAAATAAGTAAATAAAAATGAACAGACCTAAATTATATGACTTGGTGATACGAATATATCTCTGTAGAAGTGATTTCCAGTTAACAGATGGTGGCGATTCATAACATTTCATCAACGGTTCAAATGTTCCTAAAAATTTATAAAAATTACTATTAGTTAGCTTAAATTAAAAACTAAAGTTGTTATGATATAAGTTTTGAAGTCTTACGAGGAATTCTTGGTGGATGAATAATCGACGCGAGTGATGTTGTTGTTCTAGAACGAATTAGCTGAGTTAATCGTCTAGTGTAAGCCATTTTTTTTAACTGTAATTTAGGGGATGATTGATGCAGCGGCGTATGTTTATACCATTTCTTATGAATTTTCACTTCTTTTCGACAAGGTATGAATGACTGGATTTTTAGCATGTCTTTTTTACTTTTTGCTACGGTGGATTTCGACTCGCGCTAAGAGGCGGAATGTGTGTATTCGATACTATCGCACGCACCCGAAATATCAATTCTTACCGAGAGCACAAGTTGCGGGTGTGGTAATAGTTAAAGTGCTGCGTTTAACATAACCACGCTAACGATGTCAGACGCGCGTGACGTTAAGGTCATAAGTTATCCAGCATGTTAAGCGTTTTAGCGCTAACAATGTATTAAAAATCATTTCACCCTCAACCATTTAAAACAAATTTCACTACACCTTAACCTATTCAAATTTAAATTTAACTTGCTCGGTCTGAAAGGATAATCAGATTCAAATTTAAAATTTAAAATTAAATAGAACAGATTTATTCAAAATCAATCAAAATCAAATACGCCTATATACAACTTTACAAATATTGCTTATCATACAACTCACATGAACTTACACACACAACTCACACACACAAAATGTCTCAGAAAGACTTCTCTCAACAATTCTCAAGTTCACCACAACCGCTGAAACTACCTTTCCACAAGAAGATGAAGTTTATTCAACTCACTGGAAGATGTCTTTCCCAGATTCTAACCGAAAATGTATTTCAAACATTCCACCTCTTAACAATCCCGCTGACACTCCACTGTTAACACTCCACCGGACCTAAAAACAATCCGTTTGGGTTTAGTGAGGCTTATCTTCGTGAACTTGAGCGGGACGAGAAAAATCTTAGAGATTAGAGAAACGAAGGACGGAAGCCGCTTTCGTTTGAACAAAGCCATGAATGTTGAATATCTTGGCGAGAACTGGCTTGACATCATGGAAGGAAAGTATTATCTCTATGAAGATAGATCTCTCTTGAGTGAGGAGGTTATAACTCGATGATTTGTATTCTTAATTTGTAGTTTTATTTTTATCAATTTCGTGGTAGTTTGTATTAATTGTACTATGTAATTCGTTTTTAACTTTAATGTTTAATGTAATTCGTGTTTTAAATGTTATGTTTTTTTAATAAATGAAGTGTTTGTTTTAGTTTAGGGGTTGAATTTGAAAATATTTGAGTTAAGGTTTAACTTGGGTAAGTTATGATAAAGGGTGTTTTTTTGTTGAGTTAAGGTGAAATGTTAAAGCTGATGTGACGCTGACGTGGCATGGTGTTAAGGTTTAACCTAGGTCACCATACCTAATGCTCTAACGAAGAAATTGCAATTTTTTTATATGAATATAGTTTTTTAAGCAATTTTTGTTATAACTATAGTAAAACCTTGATTAAATCGAACGTCGAATATTTATTTCGGTTTTGGTTGCTGGTATATTTTGCGTTTTGGCAAAGCCATTTAATGGTATGTTAATTTGACGGTCATAATATTTATTGTTGAACATTACACATAAATTATCAAAGTGTCATACACAGTGTTAAAAAAGAAATATTCAATTTAACATACCGTTCTAAGACATAGAACGTCACAACATATCATGCTACATTTATTGCGTACAAATGATAATACATTGAAATTGTTAGATAACAAATCCAACGATCCATAAATACAACAACATCTATATCCAATATTTTCCAGCAGCTGAATCATCAATACTGGCTTTACATTTAACATATCATTCTAAAACGCACAACGTCACAACAAATCCTACTACATTTATCGTGTACAATTGATTATATGCTGAAATTATTCCAAACAGATCCAACACTCCGTAAATTCAGCAAAATCCATACCCAATTCTAGTAGTTGAATCATTCTTTGAAAGTACAGTTTCAAAGCCAACCCTGATACTCATCCTAATCTGAGTCGATATCGTCATTTATGTCCATCTTAAATTTATTGTATGCTTCCTATAACTGAGTATCCTAAACCTTAGATCCACCATTTTCTTTTTCCTCTTCAACAAACATTTGCACAAACTTCCTCCCCCTCTTCAAGTCCTTTACAGTTTTCCATCAACTTCTTACAAAGCTTTAACCAGTGGGACTATCCAACGTTATCCGAGAATTTTTAGATTTAAGTAATGTTTTCAAGCATAACAGTGAACTGTAGCTTATTTGTAGGAAACATAGCAAATGTAAACAAACTCTTGTCGCTTGCGCAAATGTACATGCTTTTTCTCCGCCACCACCTCTTTATATGGGTCTTTCACCTCCAGTCAGCCTGATTTTGACATGTTCTCTTATCCTGGTTCTACTTCTCACCCGCCTAGTGGGAGTGATGATATGGATGTGCGATGTCCATTTGGTTTATATTCTTGTACCTTTGAGACATTTCTATTTTTCTGTTTATTTTATTATTTGCATGGTTGTGTTGAGACATTTTCTATTTTTGTTAGACATTTTATTTTTATTTTTATTTTTATTTTTGTAATTGTTGTGATGTTTTAGTCAGATGTATTTGATGGTTTGTTTGGTTTCCATGTAATGTTAAGGATAGTATGTGTCATGCTAGCAGTAAGTTCAATGATTACGTATAGTCTTACCTTTATGCTCGATTTCATTGGATCATACCTAGCACTACTAGGGGATTTTTTATGTTTCATTTCTATTTTTCCTTTATGTTTAACTTTATATTAGTACAATGAGGCCATTGTATATCTTAAGTGGGGGTTGGAAATAGAAATGAGTCTACTTGTCATTCTTCTATTTTTATGAAATTTATGCCATATTTTAAAAATATTTGACATGTTTTCATAACCAAACTAGTTACGCATGAACCGAGTGCACAACTCTATTATCCCATATGTGAGGATTCTAGCCTTCCTAGCATTAGTTATATATGCATTCTTCTTTACGTATTATTGAGTGTGTGCTAGTGGTTTGTAGTATCACTTCAGAACTTGACCATTTTTTCATTTTGAGACCACCCAAATGAGAATTACACTAGGGAAACCTGGTGTAATCGGTTTAGTTAGAATATAAGGCAATTTTTAGGAATTCAACCAAATATCCCATATGTTTTATGTTTGTGTATATTGACTTTTCGCATTGATTAGTCAATCTCCCTATGAAACCCAAACTGTTGTACCATTTTAAGTACAAGATACCCTTAGTTAAACTCGTCTAAGCCATTCTTTTCTTTTGTTTTAACCCATTATATGTTGATTTCGTGACACCATTGCACCTAGCCTACCTTGTAGTTATAAGTCCATAACTGTGGTTTGCTAGTTGGTGGGATGCGTTTGGTTGACTATGTAGAATTCAAGATTGTGCTTAACGACGAATACCATTTCAACAAATGATGGAGAGTAGCTAACTTTGTAATTTGTATTATTTTTTTGTGGTATTAGTATAATTGAAGTGTGGGGGAGATGTTAAGATAGTTTGAAAAAAAATTTGAAAATTAAATAAGATGAAGAGTTGACAGCTAGTAGTGAGTATAAACCAGCTCATTTTTTAAGATTATGATGAGTTTTGATTTAATGTGTTGTAGTTTGCCAAAAATATTATATCATAAGTGTTTATGGTAATTTTGAGGTTTTTGCACATTAACTTGTGAAGATTTAGATTCTTGAAGATGCAATGATATTGGGTTTGAGGTTTGATTGCAACTAGCAACTAGGGTTTATGAACTTAATAAATAAATTATTTGTTTGTTTATTTTTAGTTTAACACAAATTATATGTTTCCCATATCTTTATCCTACCCTTGTAACCCGTTAACTTTTCCAGTTTTGACCCATATCGCCTTCTATTTTGATTAGACCTAGACTCTAGTGATGGAAAGATGAAACTTGTTCAAACCTATGATAGTGTATTCGCCATGACTGAGAAATTGAGGGATCAGTAAAATATAAACGTAAATTAGTGAGAGATTGAGTGTTATTTCGTTTTCCTATTTGCGAGGTGTTATTTGCTTAGTATAAGTTAAATTTAAATTCATATTTTCTAGTTTTTGCTTTGAAAATATATTTCTAAGTTTAAAAATGGAGTTTACCTGAGGACAAGTAGAAGTCAAGTGGGGGATATTTGATAACATCAAATAAAAACATGTTTTTAATATCAATATCCCATGTTTATTGTTTTTTTTAATAATGTTTTTATGTTATTTGGTATTGATTTGATTTACTTTTGCATCATAGTACAAATCTGGAGCCGTGGAAAAAATGACACGAAAAAGAAGCCAAAAAGAGGAAATTGCATCGAGTTCTATCGCTGTATAGACTCTTACATCTGATATGCATGCCAAGACCTAGAGGTTAAACATGGCTGGTGACCAGCACCCTAAAATTTTGAAAACAACCAAAAACCACCTCAGAACTATTCGAATGGAAAACCTCACTCACATGGAGAAAAACCAACAAATATCTGAAAAAGAGACTCACCAACCACCTGAAAACAACACAAAGAAACTTAAGAGGAAGATGTATACGACAAATGACCTTATAGTCCTGCACACGTCATTCCTCTTAAAGAAGCCAACATGGTTCTATGGGAGATACCACTCTCTCAGGTCACTCACACAAGCTCAAAAATCGCAACCGCACTAGATTCAGGGGGTAGTGAGGGATGCTGGAAGATGTTAGGAAAAGGGTCCGAAAAACATACAACTCAGGTTACGTTATACGAACTTATAAAAAAAACTTAGGTAAATGCATGCCAACTCACTTGTCCTTATCCGTAATGCTTTACATATAGAATTCAGACCAAACCACTACCTGGGAACTACCCCAGGTATAACACACACAAAAGGCACCCTGACATCCCTTCTTAGCTCACACCCTGGACATAACATGCATCCTACCCTACACTTAGAGCATCTAACTAACTCAATCAAACCTATGACACACAACTCAGAGTAGAGAACAATACCCAAAAGGAACCAGAATCCCTCAGGGAACAGGTAGAGAGTGTCAACATGATTCAGTCATGGCACTCAGGTACAAAAAGAGGTAATGAGGAGGTCATGGAGACCTGGAAACGAACCTCATCGAGAAGCATTCAGTGGGATACATTAATACCATCATCCAATCCAGTGGTCTTGATAGCAATGATAGCCTCACATAAGGTGAGCCGGATATACATTGACGGAGGGAGTTTAGTTGACATAATGTACGAACACGGTTTCAGCAAGCTCCCAGAATACATCAGGTCAAACCTTAGGCCCCCAACCACACCACTAATCGGTTTCTCAAGGGAGAGATCATACCCTGAAGGAGTAGTTACCTTAGAGCTCACAGTATGAACACACCCGCTGTCGAGAACAATCTTGTTACAATTCCACATTGTCAAATCTACATCCAAATAGAATGTTATACTCGGAAGGACAACGCTTAAAAATCTCAGCATGGAAGTCTCCACCATTAATTCTTTAGTAGAGTTCCCAACAAAAGCAGGAGTCGCTACAGTAAAAACGACTACCTAGGCAAAGACGCAAGTCTAGCAGCCGAAGTAGAAGAGAGTAACATCAGGGAGATATCGTGGGAACGTATTCCGGGAGACAATCCCAAGCAGATAAAAGTCGTCATACACCCCGAATACCCAGATCAACCAATCATAATCGAAGTTGACCTCTCACCCCCATATTCAGAACCAATTAGTACAACTACTAGCAAAAAACCTAGATGTATTCGCCTGGAAACCTTCAGACATGACGGTCATTCCCAAGGAATTAGCATAACACAACCTGGGTCTAAATCAATATGAACCACCTATCAGGCAGAAAAGGCGCAATCTTTCTCTAGAGTGTTCTCAGGCCATGGATTCCAAGGTCACATACCTAATTCAGACAAGCATCTTACGACCAGTAAAATATCAAACCTGGGTCTCAAACCTAGTCATGGTCGAGAAAGTCGATGGATGAAGACAAAACAACATTCTACACCAATCAAGGTCTCTATTGCTACACCAAAATGCCTTTCGGTCTTAAGAACGCAGGTGCCACCTACTAGAACTGGTAGACAGATAATTTAAATCTCAGATAGGTGTCAACCTCGAGGCATATGTTGATGACATGGTTATCAAAAGCAGTATTGAGGATGCCCTATTGTGTGACATCATAGAAACCTTTCAAAACCTCCGATGCATCAACATGAAGTTAGCTAAGAGCAAATTCGGAGTAGAGGAGGGTCAGTTCTTGGGTTACATAATCGATGCCACGAGAATCGGGTCTAACCCCAAAAAGATTCAGGCAATACTATACATGACTCCTCCTAAGAACCTGAGAGAGCTACAAAGCTTAAATGAGAAACTCACAGCTCTCTGTCGGTTTCTCTCATGAGCATCAGAAAAGCAGTTGCCATTCTTCAAAGTACTAATCGAACGCAATAAGAAAACGATATACGAGTGGACAGAAGAGGGTGAAGTGGCATTTCAAGACCTCAAGGTGTTCCTAAACGAACTACCCACCCTGATGGCTCCAGTACCAGGTGAAACTCTCACCATGTACCTGGAAGCATCCTAGAAGGTAATCGGGTCAGTACTTTTAGCCGAACGAGACAAGGTTCAAAAGCAAATCTACTTCTTCAGCAAGATTTTGCAAGATGCATAAGTTAACTATCCTCTACTAGAAAAATTGGTATTCGCCCTACTACTATCATCCAGGCGGTTCAAAAGGTATTTACAGAGACATCTTATACACGTCCTAACAGACAAACCCCTGAAACAGGTTCTCAACCACTCAAATCCTCAGGGGACAGAACCAACGAGCAGACGCTCTAAACAAATGTGACCATCAGCATGGCAATTAAGGGTCTGGGGTGAACCTTGGTAGCACATGCACGGACCGAGGGGACTCATGTACAAAAAGTCTAGCATCACATCATAAGTGCATGATCTAATACCAGACTGGGGGGGCTTGATAGCGTATCAATATTAATGGCCCAAGCCCATTAATTACACGTCAAGATCATCACCAAGGCCCAATTAACACTTGATAAAGGCCCGACTTAAATCCCATGCCATGTAGGGCTGTAAAGACCTCTCAGGCCTGACTAAGTAAGGAGAAAGCTACTACTCCCCAAGTGTCACTAGCGGTTAAGATGTACCATCTGGCATCGCACAGTGGGGACGCACGACAAGCACCACTACGAGCTAAAGGACGAATGAAATTTGTCCTCCTTGTCTGCTCTCGGATGATCAACAATTGGCAACCTGGCTGTCGTTGATCACTCCCCAAGGGTTTATCTCTAAACCCTACAAGCCTCTCTATAAAAGGAGAGCAAAACACGCTATCACATAAGTTTCCACACACTTGGGCAAATACGGCCTCGCAGCAGTGCAACATGGTTCTTGTTTAAGTGTTACCCGAACTTGATCTATATCGATCTCATCGGGTCCTTACCGTTCGATACGGGAAACCAAACAACAAAACCATCCCCATCTCATCTCTAAACCGATTTACATACCATACGTAAACACTACTCATTCTAAAAACCATCATCCAAAATCATATTTAAAGAGAGAGCATTAAGATAAATGTTTCAATATAGTCATTATTTCTACGAATATCCAAAATAAGTGGCATAGTTGGTTTTGAAGACCAAATAAAATAAATATTAAGTAAACTTTTGCAACCTTATGCCAACAAATAATCTCATTCCTAACTACCGAAACACCATGCTAATCCAATAAATTTTTTAATATGCTATTTTCTAATTTAAGCAATCAATGTCAAAAAAACATAACGATATCTATCGGATGTCAAAGAAACATAAGCCTATAAATAAAGTTCCACTAATTTTTTTGGCTAATACAAAAGTCAAGTTTTGGTTAAGTATTTTATCAAATATTTGGCATGCTTATATCTTAAAAAAATGATAGCAATAATTTTTGTTTTGTAAGCACCAAACACCTTTAAATCAAAGAAAAACATGTCAAAAACTCTATCCAAAATGCCTTTTTTTAGTCATTCTATCAAACCCTATGGATATAACCCATAAAATAGTCAATTTTTCCCCTATAAACACCATAATTAAAACATCTTGACGTACAACACACATATAGATAAACAATTCATATTAGTCAATAAATTTGAGTATTGAAAACATCATATGAATGATAAAGTATACCTCGAATATCTTAGCAGCACCAACACGCTTGTTCAATTCGCTTAAAACTGAAACGAAAACAACTAGGATTTGGTTTTAATAAAAAAAAAAACTTATAAAATAATTAAAAATCACACCAACATTCCTGTTCTCATTGAAACCAAAATAACGTAAGAAAGAAGATGAGAAAAGGATTTAGATTTGAAAAGTTGGATAGAATCTAGATGAATGATGGTGGTGTTGGTATGGAGTAAAATGAAAATGACCCAATAAATTCAATGGCAAGATGAGAATATAGTAGAGATTATAAAGAAGTGTTTATCTCAAATTAAGTCAGTTTTACAAAACACTAAGTAAAACAGTTTATCATAACACAAAGATTAACTTTTCAAACGTGTAAAACTTTACTGATATAGAATCAAAGAATTACAAAGTGTTATGGATCACACTACAAGGACAATGTAAGGATTACTCTTTGAATGATTAAACTTGAAGAGTATCAAGTTTACAAGCAAACTTGTATAGACTCGTTGATTGGGTCAATTGTTTACCTGGAAGTTTGAACAAAGGAGTACATGCACTTCTTATTGATACAATAATAACGGAAGCGACAACATTTACTCCGGACCAACATTCTCTTAAATAGTAGTACGAGGTTGACTTGGTAGTGGGGTAGTTGGGACGTGTCAAGAATCTAGTGGAGAAGTACAAATGCATTCAATGCTCTTCTATTCTTGAAAACATGCCAACCATTCTTTTGTGAACAGTTCTGTCAACTGTTCACACAACCTTTTCACCAACTCGTACAAGGTGGACTTTAATTTGAATAACTCTGTTATCCCGCTCTTTTGCTTTATCAAATTAATCCCGCCTAAATCAGTTTGAGAGATTCAGAGCTAAGTTCAGTTGGTAGCATTAAAGAGTAATCAAGTGTATCAGTATTGTCATCATCTTATTCACTTTAAACCTTCAGCGAGCTTCTTCTACATATCTGTTGATATCCATCTTGGCTAACGAGTATGTCTTCAAGTGGTCTTTGACTTCATTGACGATGTCTATGACTTAAGCTCTATCAGCTGGTTGGAATAACTTAGTCTAATTTGTGTTCAAATCCTACTCCGAGACCATTAGGCATTGAATTGGCCCAACAAGAAGTCAAAAATTCAAATTTCAAAATCTTGATCAGAGAGCTCAATATTTTTTCACAAGGCATGTGGTATTGGGACATGAAAAACAAAAAGGCTACAATATAAATGTTATTTTGTATTTTATTTTAGAACAATATCAAATAAAAATATGACATCATAAAACTAAATATTATATAACAAAAAAAAGAGCATGGCACAAAAGGAAAGACATGTGATTTGCATATTTTTATTTTTTATTTAGACACGCTAACCAATGCAATAAACAATTATACATTTATTATATGTTGCTTCACCAGATTATATATTTAAATGTGCAAATAAAAAATAAAATTGCCACATAAGGAAGAAAACACCTCACTCAAATTGAGAAGTATTAAAAAGTACAAGGGCTAAAACTGAAACAATTCCTAACAACCCATGGGCTAAAAAAAAAAACTGAAACAATTCCTAACAACCCATATCGTTTTTTTTTTTTTTCTTTATATAATAAAGAATTACATCATTTCATTTTTCCAAAACCTTTTCCGAAAAAAAATTAGACCAATAAGCTTGATTTGACATCGCAGCAAAAATCGGACGATACGACGGTCGATTAAAATCAAAATCAATCCAATTTTCCGACATTGCAAAAAACGTTTTATAAAGCTACTTATTAGAAAAAACCAACAAACACATGGGTTAGATAGTAATTGTTTAATTTACAAGGGTTCAATTGTAACTTCTTTTAAGCAGGAAGGGAGATCATAGTCATGGATCATCATAACCTTTAAACATCAACACTTCTGGAATCATGAAGATCAAGAACCCTATCACAAAACCTTAACCTTTATACGAACAAAGAACATATTTAAACAACCCACATCATTGGAATCATTCCAAAACCTTTTCATGGTATCTATGCCCAACTAATTTGATACTTCCCTCAAAAATAGGAAAAGTAGTTACAAAACCCATACACATTCAAAAACGTGTGCAAGTTTACTTGGTTGCAGTCCCATGGTCAGCAACAAAAGAATGTTTCTTTTTAGGTAATTCAGTTGTGCGATTCAGCATAAGTTTGACATGCCACATTAAATTTGTAGCTTATTAATGCATAGTTTTTAGACGGTAAGCTTATCCATTTAATTTATGAAGTTGGCTGAAAATGGTGTTGAGGTGGGTGAAAAGGAGATTAAGGCTCTTTACTTTCCATATTATGATGAAAAGCCACCTAGGAAGCCGGTAAAAGAAAAGAAAAAAAAAAGAAAAAAAAAAAGAAAAAGTTGAACGGGTAGATAAAAAGAAAGATGATGGTAACATGTGTTTCCCGAGGTGTATATTTTATGGGTGTTTGGAATTTGGGATTGCGTTGTCGAAAGAGGGTGTTTGGGTTACATGTCGTATATATCTGGTTGGTTGGTTAGTAGAATACACGAAACTCAGCAAGCAGTGCTCGCCCTTATGGTGAGATGGTACTTTTATTTTAAAATATAGTATTTCTGTTTATTTATAGTTATATCCATTTTTTACTAGATTAATTAACTTCATCTTACTTCAAACATTGATGCAGTTCTATCCATTTTCTTAAAAATGTATACTTAACAAAAGGAAGTGCGTTCAATATTGGTTGCATGAGGATCGAGATGAGAACTGCAAAAGAGGTGAAATCAGAATGAAGGCGTTGAAAAGAAGGTAAACTGTGTATTATGATGAGTTTATTGCTTGGGTTTCGAGGCTATCCAAGGTTGCAATTACGTCATTGAAGTTTACGGTTAGTGAGATGGCTAATGGTTGATATGCAGGGAAGTTTTGGGTACAAAGGACAAAGCAAATTGTATTAAACCAATATCGTTCCTTCCGCCATTTTAACACAAACAACTACTCTAAATTGATTAATTGTATTCGCCACACCACAGGTTATTTAATCTTTTATTGTTTTAACAAAATTTTTCATGCCTCAACGCAACACTCCCTCGGCAACGCGTGGGCTCAACATAGGACATGCTAATTACTCTTAAAAATAAAATATAAGTTTTGGGCAAAAAGTGTTACGGGTCTACCCAACCTGGGCTGCGGCAATAATTAGCCGTTGTGAAAAGCTATCCATTTTGCTACCTCTGGATATTATAATACTCTTCCATCATCTTACAAATTTTGTTGATTTGCATTAGGTAAGTGGCAACATTTTGCCAGCATCTGTTATCTCTTTGTACTGCATGTATCTTTGCTATAGTGGACTTGCAAGTGAACCAAGGGATTATGCTTGCAATGGTCTACACAAGCATTCTAAAGCTGTTAGTACTGGCACACTCACTGTTGGAATGCTAACAACCGTCTGCTGTTCGTGCTGGTTCTTCTACAACTTTGCTTTCCCCTCCAGACTCACCTCGTGCAGGTAAAATAATTTATCTTATGATAAATGTTTGCTCATCATTTTATGCTTATATGATCGTTTAATTTAATGCTACTTTTTAAATGATTGAATATATATATGTTATTATCGTCTTTGTGGTTTTGGTTTCAGGGTTTATATAATACTCCCTAGTATGAAGTTGTTTATTTTTGTATCATCACTTAATAATGATTAGTCTATGCATATTTTGACTTCTAATAATAAGGTCTGACTTTAAAAATATTTTACTATTGAATGTATAAACTTTAATTTTTTTTATTGCACGGGTAAAGTTCATTCATTTGAACGAATAATCATCTAAATTGTATACAACTTTATCCATGATGATACACAAAATAGGATAAATTAAATAGGAAAACAAATAATTCACTACACAACAAAAGAATAAGTGTCAAGTGTGTAAATATAAATAATGATGGGGGAAATAGTTAATAGTTTAATATAGTGGTTGTGAAGTTTGTTCGGTTTAGTGATTAGGCCTATTGCATTTTGTACATTGAGTAAGGAGAAACCAGTGTAGGCGAATATAAATAAGGGTTGTAAACGTGAAGTTGTCTTTACTTAGATAACGTTGCTTTTGCAGAGGCTAAGTTAGACCAAAAAATGGCTTAGGTGAAGCATGCCGAGTTTTTGGCATTTATTAGGGCTTTGTTTCTTGAATACATTTAAACGAAGATTGTAGGGCCACAATACTACCAGAACAACTTATGTTGGTTAAACTGATTCTTACGTTTCATTTTGTATATGTGGGCTTGGACGCGGTTTTTTAAGATATGGCTTTTAGATCAAAGGGTATGTTACACAAATGGGTTGTCTTTGAACTAAGAGCTTCTATTACTAGAACGTGTCAAGACTAGTAAATATGTGTTGCAAAATATACACTTTGTAAGATGAATATGTATAAATAATGGGTGCTTCACTCACCACTACGTAGTTGTGGTATGCTATTTGAGGTTTGATATAGTGCTGTAACAGGTGTGTTCATATGTATAATACTTGTTGTCAAAATTGTAAGATACGTGCAATTCGATTCTTGAAGTAAAAGGGTATTGAATCATTAATGAATTAGAGCCTGTTTTAAATGACCTTGCATCGGTGAATGCAATTATATGGCACTATTGTTTTAAGATTGGAAGTATGTATTATAGCAAGATTTGTTCCCATATTCATGTGATATCGAATTATTGAGCGTTTAGTGCGTCTCTAATCAGCCTGCAATTGTGGAACTTATTAGATGTTCTATTTTATCTCCTATTGACTGTGTGTAAATTTTTTTGACTTTTCTCTTTTGCTTTGGTTTTGTATTTTTTTAGATTTGGATATATTTACTCACTTTAATGATTTAAAATGGTTATAAATGGAGTTAAGATTGAAATTCTTATACTGTTACTATTTTTTTTCCAGGTTACCAACTTTATGTTTATCTTTCTCTAAATTTTATTTTCTGTTGCAGCATATCCTTTCAACTATAGAAATATTTCTAGTTGATCTAGTGGACTCATTGTTTCGTGCTCAAAATTTTTGGAACTCGTAAGTGGTAAAATCCTTTTTGATTATCCTGATTCAGAAACACCCAATGGAGCTTAAAGTTCCAACCCAAGTAGCAGGCTTGTCGCCCTTTGTATATGGAAGTGACTATGATGATAAAGAAATCAGTGATGATGATGATGATGATCGCAACCATAAATATCGTAGAAAGGATGCAGGGTCTCAATCGTCGGAGGATGATCTTATGGGACAAGTATTTACAAAGCCATATAGAAAGGGAAATAAACCTTTTCAAAATGGGCATATTTATGAGGAAACCGGTTCTCAGGTCAATGAAACATGGAAAAGGTATAGGTTTAACCCACTGGAGAATGATATCGCCGTGAAGTTTGACCAAAGACGTCCTGGATATACTCCATTTTCTCGAGAACCTTCATTTTTGAACCAGAAAAACAGGGTGAACCAACCATTTTCTGGCGACTCTGGTATAGTAAGGGGTAGAGGAAGGAACTCCGGTCTTTGGAGTCAACATGATCCTAGATTCAGCTTCTCGGAGATGGTTGAACCAGGATATGTACCTCGTAGTCTTTTTGCTGAGAGGGGTTTACCAACTGTTTCAAATTCTTATGGTCCATCCTGGAGTCCATATGAATTGGTTCCAGAATTACAAAACTGTGGTCTGGATATGCACCATCCTCTTGGATCGCAAGGAACATTTAGACCGGCTATTGATCCATCTCTTAACATGGGACATGCACGACAGTGGTGTAGGGACTTTGAGGAACAAGGGTTTTGCCTAAGAGGTGACATGTGCCCAATGGAGCATGGCCTGAATCATATTGTTGTAGAGGATGTTCAGGTAAGCTATTTTATCTACTTCCATACGCCGCAGAATGCAAGTTTTTGTGATTCTGTTTTGGATGTTAATGTTATAAAGTTCTTTGATGAATTAGATTGTGGATGTATAATCAGGTAATAGCTATTCACTGGTAGGTCCTTAATGAGGACATTAGGTATCAAGTAGTTCACGGATTCTCCATTATATAATCTATGTTTTCTTCTTTATCAGCTGAACTTTTCCAGACTGCTTACTTTATTTGCCACAGTCAGAATATTTTTTAGTGGCTAAACTAGTCCTTTTCTGGTAAACTTTAACTGTACCTGAAATTCATGGAACACTTATTATAGCCTTTGTATCTCTAAGTATACCTCTGTGTATCTCTAAGTATATCTATTTTTCTTTGTAATATTTATTCATGGTTTTACTTTTGTCATATAACTTATTGTTAGTTTATCCTATCATTGCATATATACTACATAGTTATGCCTACATGTATAAAACATGTAACTGAAGCCCTATTTGTAGGATCAATCAAACCCTTGAATATTCATTGCATGATATGTATGGGCGTTTATCTTTGTTATGCAGATTGTTCCTTAGAATTTTTAAACTTTACGATTTCCCTGGTTATGAGCAATCACGTATGTTACCTATCGTAATTTTAGTGGTTTTTTTGTACTTACAGAGCCTCTCACAGTTTAATCTCCCCGTATCCCTTGCCAGTGAAAGTGTATCTATTGCACCAGTTGGGACAGGACCTTCACCCTCATCTACGACTACCAAAAACACGTTATTAAATAGTGAAGGTCCACATGGTAAAAAATTTAATTATGGAATGGGTGACAATGGATTGGATGTAAGTGGTACTTCGATTGATTCTGCTGCTGCTTCCGACTTTTATGATCCTGATCAACCTCTATTGGGCAATGATTCTCTTACATTAACTGGACTTCGATCTATTAGTCAGCCAAATATGGGGAAAAATGACTCTTTGTTGGATCCTTGCTCATCCGATGATTCTGATAATGAAGGTTTAAGCAATGGTGTGTCTGGTGTAGGGTTTTCGAATACAAGATCATCTGGTAGTAGTACCAGTATAAGAAAAAGAATGGACATGGGAGAGAATATGATTCTCAGAGCAACGCCTTCAAGCTTCATGCACAATGAGACAATGGACTCTCCAGTTTCATCAATTAGTACTCGGGATCCCCCCTGTTACCAGAAGCGGCGAAATGTAGATTCATCTGTAAAAATGCAGCGCGGATATGGACATATGCTCTGTAAGCCTTCACAAAAGACACAACTAACATTATTTGTCAATGGCATTCCTCAGCAAAATAATAGAAGGGAGTCCCTATTTTCACATTTTAAAAAATTTGGGGAGGTTATTTCTATTAATATTCCATCAAATAGTGAGCACGCTTTTGTTCAGTTCTCTAAAACAGAAGAAGCCAAAGCTGCTCTTTTGGCACCTGATGCTGTAATGGGTAATCGCTTTATTAAGCTATGGTGGGCTAACCATGACAACACACAGGATACTGAGACATTTAGTGGCAATAACATGTCTGCACGTCCTCGTGGATCGGCAGCTTCTTCAGTTTCACACTATATTCCTGTTGGAAACAAAAGAAAGGATGATCCCGGGTCAATTTTGCATAAGGGTGTTATTCCTCCTTCCCCTGCGTCTAATCACCTAAAGCCCGTGGTTAATGCAAAAGTACCTCCGCCTTTGCAAAAGAAGCTGGAGAGTTTAGAGGTTTTGAAGGAGGAAATACGCAAAAAACAAGAAATGCTTGAGCAGAAAAGGAGTGATTTTCGATGCAAGCTGGATAAACTTGCAAAACAAGTATATGTCTACTTCCCCTCGTTTTGTTTCTATGCATCAAGTTAATTTTTTATATTTTATTAGACTTGACATCTTCGTCCCGAGACAAAAGTATAGTTGATGTAGGTTGGTAGACTCTAATTTCAGAATCCCTCAACCAATTGAACGAACCTCTCTTGTATACGTTTTAGAATTCATAAACCATGTTATAACCTATTAATGTACAAAGAAATCCTCTTTTCACAGGCTACGGGGCTAAAAGATGAAGTAGCACCTGAACAGGTTGCTAAAAAGCAGAGATTGGGGGTTTTAGTGAAGGCTGCAACCCCGGGTGCTGGTGATCGTGATAGTATTTTACCATCAGCACAAGATGCAGTGGTAGCTACTAGTAGCAAATCGACGGTTCCTTCTGTGCTGAAAATCTCTAGAACAACCCATGCGGTAGCCCTTCAAGAATTGTCCATCTTGAAGTCATCCCCATTTCCATTGGTCAATGTTGGGTCACCTGTTATCAACAATCGGTTCAAACTGGATAATCGTTCAACTGCATTTAAGATTGTCCCACCATTACCAGATGGTCTCATTGATGTAAGCTTCCCTTCTCAGTTCCTTCATTTTATTTTTGCAGTTTGTGTGTTTTTGTGTGTGTGTGTGTGTTGTTCGTAATGGCAATAGAAATATTGTTAGGCATAGTAAAGTTGGCTTGTTGTTATGGCCATACATATATTGTCATGGTTAGCTCGAGCTTGTTGACTAGACAGAAACATAATTGGATGCATTTGCTTTCTCATGGTTATAAAGTAGTGCTTGTTGGGTAAGTTATTACTCATGTTTTCTTCTTTCTTATTCTTTTTTTTGCTGTGACATGTGTGCCACTGGTCTTTCTTTTGCAAAAGATTTGTATCAATATTAGTACTTCAGAACTCTTGGAAATAGCCTATAATAGGTTACTTAAATTGTTGGTGTAGTATATTTTTGCATAGGTCATACTACCATCAGTAATTGTGCCTAGGACCCTGGTGTCGATGGTAGCAAAAATTCCATAAATCTCTAGGATGCGAGTAGAAATTGGGCCTGGGGAGTGGTGACGATGATAGAGTTGGTCGATTGTGATATTATGTTGATTCGGTCTAAGTGGGTGTTATCACACATATTGGGGTGGCGCTGCCGACTAGATTGCCATTGTTTATTACTTAAGGTCAGGGTTTATACCTATGTATGCTGGCTTTGTGACCATGCATAAAATGTTGTAAAACACATTATATTGATCACGAATAAGTAGGATTTTAAGTCTGCAATAGGTTAGAATAACCTCATAGAAAATTATAACCTTGATAGTGGAAATGAACACCTCCTTGCTACTGCTGACCACCACAGTTTCGGCACTTCATTGCTAGTACTGCAGCCTAGCGCTGGTAACATACTAGTAAATAACTAGATTATTAAACATGAGTACAAAGACTATGATTAAAATAATATCAGTTAAAATAAATTTAGGAGGTTGTAGCAGTGGTGGCTTGGTTCCCTTTGGTGAACTTTAAGTTGTTTGAAACTTCTTTTTTAGCTAATTTTCATTATTCATTTATCGGATTTACTAGAAATAAGACGAGAAGACTCATGTTTACATGTATATGAGAAATGTAGTTTGCTCCCATTTGATGTGTGGACAAATAGCATACATCAGATCGCTTATATTCACTGTTCTGAACATGTGATTTCAAATTTTCAATATTCTCTACGGTGGACAAAATCTGATGGCCATCGTTGTGCAGGTTTCCAAGTTGAAGGAACACTTTTCACCATATGGAGATCTTTCAAAGGTTCAGTTAGACGATTTAGAGCCGATTGAAGGTGATTCTGACCCCAAAACATCCAAAGTTTCAGCTTGTATATGTTTCACAACCCGTCATGCTGCTGAGAATGCATTTTTGAGCAGTAAATCCTGGAAAGGTCACAACTTGAAATTTGTATGGCTAAATTTGAGCAACACCAAAAAAGATCACGTTACCAAAGAAGCATCTTCACCAACTTCTAATGGGAGCTCGGTTTCCTCAACAGATCCTGGGGTCGAAACTTCTAAAAGCATATCCCAGGAGCCGTCTATAGCTGGAGATGGAGAATCTGAAAAAACCGAAGGATCAGAAGTTGTCAAGGAACATACATAATCAGATGAAAGTCATTGAATTAATTGCATCCTTGACGAGTAAACTTTGATCAGTTTGGGTTAACGATGACAGTGTACAGCAAGGTAAGTGGTATATCAGGTTTTCCAATATAAATTTTTAGTTGCCGTAGTAGTTACTCAATTTTGTTCTTATCTCGTGCTTGCAGTTTGTAAAGGGGATTTGTAACTGCCTGTTGGGATAATTTGTTTGGTTAGCTGTGTGAATCTATTTGTTAGGTCTTTCTATCGCTCGTTTAAGGTTTCTTTGGCTTTTCTAGTTTGTTAAAAAAACAAAAATAGGTGAAGGTTGATTTGCCAGAGTGTGCCTGTCCTGAATATATATCTGACCTTAGAAAACCTTGCAAAATACAAATGACCTTTCCTTAGAGAATACTGCATAGTTCCTGCAACAGGATCAGTTTTTGTCCATATTCTCGTAGGCTAATAACATGATCCATTGTCACCTTATCCACAAATTTTAGATGCATTCACAAAAATATATGCATCTCCCTATTATTTCTTTTTTCTTATTTAAAATATGTGGCTACAATTTTTTCTCACTTTTCTCATTTCAATAATTCTTCTCATTAGATCCACACTCACTTCTGAGTAAGGATCAAATGAGAAACATAATTAAGATGAGAAGAATGAGAAAAAAACACAACCACAAATATTAGATGTTTTCACAAAAATATATGCATCTCCTTATTATTTCTTTTTTCTTATTTAAAATATGTGGCTACAATTTTTTCTCACTTTTCTCATTTCAATAATTCTTCTCATTAGATCCACACTCTTAAACTTCTATATGTTTTACACTATCTCTTGATATTTATTTACCAGGTCTTTCGGGAAAAATTAAAATAAAAACTAGCATCCATATAAATAGTTTATGCCATTATTCATTTGGTTTCTTTCATTCATCATTTACAATGAACCTCCTACTTTTAAGCTTTGGTTGTGGACTTAATTCACTGGCATATAGATGTTATTAGCGGTAACCCCATGACTTGTTTTAGACGTGATGGATAGCATGCAAATGTGTCTTTTTACCCTTCATTACTCTCTTATGTACTTTATGCCCGACATCAAGGACTAAATTACTTGTGTTTTCATCAATTTATATTACAATGCTCTGCAAAGTTTGGCCAATTGATGTCAGTTAATAAAGTGGACGTTGGAAGACTTATAGTTCAGGGCATTGTTGGACAAGTTGATCTAGTATATGGAGACTCTGTGCTAGTGTGTGTCATGATTTGGTTATTAGACTCATGTTACAAGATTTGGACCAGATTACAATTCATGTCATGATTTGGTTATTAGACACTCACGTTACAAGATTTGGACCAGATTACAATTCATGATTCAAAATTTCAAGTTGGTTAGCTTAAGGTCTTCATTCGGGTTAGACTTTTATTTCAAAATTTGGATTTTGATCTATAATTGTTGGGCTAGGTTGGTTTGGTTCGGGTTAGCTTAGGGTCTGCACCTGACAAATTTTTAACTACCCTTACAATTACATAATAATTGAAGCCTTGCTCCTAATTTATTTCCAAATATGGTCAGGAGAACTCTTAACTTAGAATTTTTCTTCCAAATAGTTTTAATAATTTATTGTTAAAAACTCATCAACTAAAAAAGCACTGAGCATTAAAAACCATACAATTGTAAAACAAAATATATGTTGTATTAATCTCATATCAAAATGATCCACGCTACCAAAATCATTAATGACTGTTAAATTAGCAAAACCTATAACATTTGCTACCTGGCTAAATATATCAAGGGGTGATCTATGTTATAGTACACCATCAGTTAACCTCTTCTCTACAAACAGGATGAGTGCATAATGACTCACGACTCAATATGTAGAAATAACCGTAACTATACGTAGAGCAGAAACCATCATGGTACATCTATCAATTACAGTACGTATACAAGTACAATTCCCTGACCATTTCCCTTGCAAAAGACACAAATTATGGTCAGAGTAGCTGCCAGTTTGTCTAAAAGTACATGGACAGCTGTATTGGATGGATGGACTAGCGAGCTTCGGTCTGGCAGTGCAAGTTCAGAGGACATTCATGTTGGCAAGCATGAGCCGCTGCTCAGGAGGCAGATGGTCTTTCAAAGCAACACAAGTATGATGCATCACTTTCAACAGAAACTTACCCATGTCTTTCTCTGATTCATCAACTGACCCATGGCTTGAAAAGTCGTTTGCATTGGTAACCCAATCATATATACGCTTGGTCGAAGTCCACATAATCAAAACCACTGATTCAGCCACTAACCCCCAATTACTGTCATCTAACAGTAAAGAGCTAAGAGTCACAGGTAGGTCACTCAACACAGTATGCGGGTTCACAGTCAGAAAAGGCATATATTTTGAGAAGCTCCCACTTAACAAACTAATAAACTGTATGGCCTGCAAAAGAATGCAGATAAATATGTCAGAATGTAGAAAGGCATGCTCTATACATGAAGTAGGACAAACGCCACAAGCCCCCACTATCAGCCCACAGCAAACATGGGGGAACATGGGGGAGGTAAATCACTTGTCCCCGGAACAAGGGTCTCAGAAGGTCTCAGAAATCTATGGGTAAACCACATGGGGAGCCTACACGTTGTTGTGATGGCAATTCAAAATTTCAAATTCATTTATGGGTAAACCTCGGTTCAGGTTATACTTGGTCTTTAACAGGTTAAATAGGTAAATTAAAATAAATAAAAATAGCTAAAGTGGAAAGCAGTCAAACGGACGAGAGTCGCTGAAAGTGTATTCAAACTGCACAAAACTTCTTAAATCACATTTTATTTCAAGATAGATTTACCATTGAAATAAAGGAAGTGTATGCAGGTGAACCTGGAACGGACCAACACACATAGACCCGTACTATAATACGACATGTCTTGACCCGTTACCCAGCCAGGCTCACTTTGCCACCCTTTAGGAATAAAGATCCAGACACAAGAGCTGAAAAAAGTACATGTCTGTTTATAACTGACTAGTCTCATCTATACAATTTTTTGGATTTATTTGATCTCTTAAAATCTAAGATCAACAAATGTCCTGAACTATGTTATGACGTTTGTACCCAAGACAAAAAAAGAATGTAATATACTCATAAATCATGGATCTAAGTTTAAAATTAAAAAAATAAAAATACAAAATAAAAATAAAAAAATAAAAAAAATCTGTTATCAAAGTGCTAATAATAACAGAATTAGTACTTACTGTAGTAGGGTAACTTGTCACACAGCTAATTTCTGCTGCATCAACAAGCCACTGACTTTTAACGCTGCCTTCAGCATGCTGCAAAGCCATCACTACCTCCACAAGAAGGTCCCATACACCTGCAATTTTATAGAAAAGATGACTTATTGCAAGGAAGATTACTCTCTCTAGAGGCCATATAGTGGGCGCTAGGAGAGAATGCAGCCACAAGCATAATCGATCATGTGGGATTCCAAAAATTATACCACACAGGCACATATGCACACAATATATACACCTGTAAATACGTACATCACAGCTATACACATATCAAAATGGCAAGTGTTCGCAAACTGACCATCGGATCTGGTGTTTAACGCGTAAGATTTTAGTTTTGACAGTTCAGTCAATGGAATAGAACCAATCTTCACCAGTCGCGTTCTAGCTATCATCCTTTTCTTTGCTTCAAAAAGCTGAGGACCTTCCTGAATGGAACTTATCTGAGGAATCTGTAGAGGGTCAGTCATTGAAAAAATTAGGATATCAAAGCTTTTACATTTGTGATAACTTAAGTAAGAGTACCAGTAACAAGACCCACTGTGTGTTATTTTAAACAAAAGATGATAACTAATAATGCATCAATGCTGAAGGTGGCACTTTCAAACGGGTTGAAACAGTTAGCTACAGGGGGAGTGAGTCAACTGGGTTGACAGAGTCAATTAGGTTGATTGGGTAAACTGGTAAAGCAGGCTGAAAGCCATCCAAAGTCTATTTCTAATGCATTCAAAATCCCACAACGTTATAATGCATACAAAGTCTATTTCCAAAGTCTATTGTAATATTGCTGTTTTGGTAATCATAATTAACACGTAAACTTACTTATAAAAGATTTAAGAAAACTAACAGAAAGTGTTTGCATGTCGGCCAAATTCGGTTTGTTTCAACCCGTACAAAAAATGACCTGTTTTGACCGTTACCAGCCCATGGGGCCACTAATCTAGCCACCCCCCCAGAGGAAATGTG